>BOPN01001065.1:245000-257500 GCA_017312705.2 Penaeus japonicus
CTCCACTACTGCATTACTACAACATTCCGTTAAACAGGTGCTGGACATCGACACGGAATCAGAGTTGCACTCTGTCTTTCACAAGCTAGGGGTGTTGCGAGCCCTAGGGTTGATCTTCAAGCATGGAAAGAGAGAAGAGATGCTGCCCTACTCTAAGGATGTGTTATTACGTCTTATAGCAACCAAAGAGATAAACAGCAGTGACACCCCTGTAAGGAAACTGTCTATTAAACTCATTCAACGAATTGGTAAGAGTGCAATAGTTTCTTTAACTGTTAGAATTCCCTTTTATTGTGTGTTGTGTAATGGGCTTTCTGAATTGAGAGATTGGTGATATTTTTATATTAATTATTTCTGTATTATACTGACTTCATATGGGATGTTTACATTTTCAGAGGGGTTTTATTATAATTATAATTAATATTTTTGTTTGAGTAACATAGAAATTTACCAGCTAATTGAACCCTCCCTGTTTGGCAGGACTAACTTTCCTGAAGCCAAAGATTGCATCATGGAGATATCAGCGAGGGAGCAGGAGCTTGTCCATTAACATCAAGGGCGTCTCTAAAGAGGATGGCAAAGCGGAGAATATGGACGAGGAGGAGGAGGAAGATGAAGAAGTTGTGGGTGAAGTTGAAGAAGTTATTGATAGCTTACTTCAGGGACTCAAAGATAAGGATACCATTGTGAGGTGAGCTGATTAAGAGATTTTTCATTAATTGATAGAAACTTTCAATTCAGCCTAATGATAATTAATAGTAGTAGTAGTGTTTTTATTGCTATTATTATGAGTAGTAATATTGATAATATAAATCATATTGTTCTTATTATTTTATCATCATTACTATTATAATTATTAATGTTATTGAGTTCTTGTTCTTTTTCTTTTATTAATCTTTCTTCCCTATCACTTATTTCAGCATTATTAGCATTATATCCAATGTTATTATCCCTCTTCTTCTTTACCTCTTCATCAATCTGAGCCTCCTTCTGCATCCCTCACATTTTCTCACAGGAGTACACTGAAGCTGAGTGTTTACTTGCCTTATCTAACTCTGGAACCCAGCTCAAGTCAGGGTTAATCAACTTTTACTAAGAATACTGGCTTTAAAAGACGGTTTCCTCTCTTGAATCATCTCCCATGATACTGGAAATACTCCCAGGATTCCAGTGGCATTTACATCCCTTTGATTCTCCATCCAGGTGGTCAGCAGCAAAGGGCATAGGGCGTGTGACAGGTCGTCTGCCGCAGGAATTCGGTGATGAGGTAGTGGGGGCCATTCTGGAACTCTTCTCCACACGAGAATCTGACAAAGCCTGGCATGGGGGCTGTCTGGCTCTGGCTGAACTAGGTATGCTTATGATATGAAAAGGAGAGTTTGACTTGCTGCTTCAAAAATGAAGAGTAAGTTTTATTGCATGTTGTGTTCAAAACAAGAGCCATTTGTACAGAATAATAACCAAAAAAATGAACAGTTTCAGAAAGCAAGATATTATTTTAAAATGAGATTAAATGTTTTACATGCTGAGTAATTCAGAGAAGAGATTTTTTTTAAAGGGAAACAGGATATGATACATTGATGATTGAGTCATACATATAAATATTTCTAGGAATATTGCATACATAATGGACTGGAGTAAGATGTCAAATTATGTTCTTTTAATGCATAAAGAGGAAAACGACCTTGCTGTCTTCAGGAATGATAATTTATTGTTTTAATTTTTATAGCTCGGAGAGGTCTGCTGCTTCCAGAGAGACTTCCAGCTGTAGCACCTGTCCTTGAAAAAGCTCTTGTGTATGATGAGCTCAGAGGGCAGTATTCAGTAGGATCCAATATCAGGTATGGAGTGTCCCAGCTTAACCTATTAATGATGGGACCTAGTTGGCTGCACCTGGTCATCTCACCGGGGTATTTCACAGTGCCTGGGCCTAGCCCTTTGGGATATTTGTACAATGAAGCAGCAACCAGCCACTATATATCTGATCACCCGGTTTGAAGGCCAGAGAAATCCATGACATGACATTCACGTCACACGGCAGGCAGACCAGCTAAGCCATGATGTGAACATCACGTCATCTATTGTTATGGGGTTAAGTACTGATATGATTAATGTCATCATTTTATTTATTATATGATCAGTATTATTATTGTCATTATTTGGAAGGTTATTATCAATATTGTTGTTATTATTATCATTGTTATAATTATAATTGTTAGTATATTATTATTATTATTATCAGTATTTTATTATTACTATTACTATTATTATTAATATTGTTATTATTAGTAGTAGTATTACTAATACTGTTATTATCATTATTATTGTTATTAGTATTATTATTAATCATAATGCATTATTATTATCATTCATTATTATTACTATCTACATCAGTATCTATTTGATTACTATATTTTTTCTCTTTACCAATTTCTTGTGAAATGTGAAAATATTCATTATTACATTAATCTATCCTTTTCCAAACCTCTTTCCCAGAGATGCTGCATGTTACCTGTGCTGGGCCTTTGCTAGAGCCTATCACCCTGACCAGATGACTCCCTATGTCAACAAGCTTGCTGTCGGCCTTCTCATTGTCGCCCTGTTTGACAGAGAGGTAATTTCTTTGCCATGATTGAGATGTGGCATAGATCATAGAGATTTAGGTATCTTCTTTCTCTTATTAAACTGCATATAGAAGAATTTAATAAGAACATACAGATATTTCATGGGACAGATTCCCCTCAAGTGAACTGGAGCAGAGTTTGCTGTGATTATCTCAATATCAGTCTGAATTGCATAGGGTGCTGGTCAGTGTAGATTACAAGTGAGGTAGGTCCCTGGGGGTGGGGCATGTCCTGCCCATAATTATTCATATTTGTTAACCCTATGACGACGGTGCTTCACACCCATGTGACACAGCCAAACTCCCGATGCCGGGGTGTCAAGCCAGTGTGACGATTTCAATGCAATATTGCAATCGCCCGGCATAGGGGTCTTCGCGTAGCGAGTGCCCCGTCGGGAAAGGGTTAATATCTATGAGGTTGTTTACAATGTTGTACATGATTGTAAGAGTGGACCATAGAACCTTACAATACTCCGATCTTAAATATAAAAGTTTAATGTAAGGTATGTGTTTGACATCTGGTGTGTAGTTATGAAGGTTTCTCCTCAGTGTTTGTTTGTTTGTTTGTGATGTACTCAATGATGTTTTTGTAATGTAACAGTTGTATCAAATGAGTGTTTGTGATATGATCAATGAGAGTAGTTTGCATTTATTGGTTCTTAACCCATTAACCCGTTAACAACGGGTGACTAGATATCACATCTAATGGTATTTGGGCCACACGCCGGGGACGCGTCACTTTGTCCAGCCTGGCACACGGGATGTGTGCGCTGGCTCACGGCTAGTGCAGCCGAGAATCCCGACGTGTTAGGCTTATGCGTTCAAAAGTCCCGGAATATCGGTCTTTTTAAGCTGAATTGGTCCTGTCAGAAATGGGTTAACAACAGGGCTGTTTTGGCTCCAAATGGTCGAATAGCCAGGTTATTTCAAACAGGTAAGCCTAATGCCTCTGGATTTTTGCACGCACTGGCCTTGGCCAAGCACTATATGCCCGACCACCCGGTATGCTGGCCAGGAGGATAGCCACCACTTGACATGATATCTTGTCACCCATCATTAACAGGTTAATTGCATTTGCCATGTATTTAGTGAACAGTAATCATAATTAGTAACAGGTCAAATTAAAAAGTTTTCATCACCAAAAAGTCTAGAAGAAGAGTTAGGTGTAGATAATGTGAGGTTATTAATGAACAGTAGGAGGAGTGGACTAAGAATGGAGAACAGTGTTTTGTGCATATTATGCCATTTTATGTATATGCATCGTGTGCAATTGAAGGATCAATGTCATTATTGATTGTGATTAACTGTCTTATATGTTCAGAATGGCAGATAATCAATTTAAGAGAAATTGGCCAATAGTCTGGTCATTCTCTTGTTGTAAATGTTTGAACAAAGCCAGTCAAGTATGGGCTTGGAGATGAGTAATTGTGTGAAAATAGATTGGTAGATAGGGAAAAGGCCAGGTGCATATGAATTCAAGATAGCATCAAGCATTTAGTCTTGCCCTGTTGCTTTATTAGTATGAAGTGTCAGATGTGGTTCCTGTATACAGTTTACCAATATTTCAAAGGGTTGATAGGAGGTTAAGAGTTGTTTGGACTGTCAGGTTTCTATGTTCTTAATATATGAAAACACATTAAAAGTGCGTGTGAAAAAACAAGCTGTGATTTTGGATTTGATTATTTTGCTTTGAGATCCCCTTTTTCAACTAAGTGCAGAAAAGTACAGATTAATCACTATCAAAACCCTATTCCCGCAGATTCCATGCCGCCGAGCTGGATCAGCAGCCTTCCAAGAGCATGTGGGTCGGCAGGGCACCTTCCCCCATGGCATTGAAATCCTTACCACTGTCGACTACTTCGCTGTTGGGAACAGGACCAATGCCTTCCTCAATCTCAGCGTCGAGGTTGGCCAGTAAGTTTTCTTCTTTTTTTCTTCTCCCTTTTTTGAGGAGGGGGAAGAATCTGGACAGAAAATTTAGACTAGAAATAAATGGTAATAGTGTAATGCAGTAATTTCATTGAAGAGTAAAACTTGAGCTGTAGTTAATATTTTAAATCTAACAAAGCTCTTTAAAAATGAAATTATCGTCACATATCCCTTCCATTCCAGGCATCCTGAGTACACGCAGCCTCTCATTGATCATTTGGTGGAGAAAAAAGTCAACCACTGGGATTCAGCCATCAGAGAACTGGCCTCAAAGGTACAAGTTGCTTATTTTGATGAGTGTAAGGTGTTCTGTGTATTGTTTTATTAGTATATTCTCTACATTATTCTAAGTCATTATCTTTATTATCATTATTATTGTTGTTGTTTTCTTTGTTATTTCTCTGAATATTAGAGTAATTATGAATATTGGTATAATTATCATTATCTTTTCATATTACCATTGCTATCACCATTATCATCTCCATCATCCCTATTATTATCATTATCCTCTTAATCATTTTTACAATTCATCCCTTTTATCCATCCAGGCCCTCCATAACCTGACTGCCCTTGACCCAGAGTACATGTGCAAAGCCATCCTGCCACAGCTTCTGACCCAGACCACAGGCAACATCCTTGTGACTCGACATGGTGCAATCCTGGCTGTGGCACAAATTGTCCATGGCCTCTCACTTGTAGCCAAGAAGGAAGGGAAACGCATTCAGGATGTCATTGGTGAGTTCTTATGTCTCAATTCTGCATGAGGATGTTTACTACCTTGTACTTTTGCTTCTACTCCTTCATTTTCTGTTTGTTTCTTTTTCTCCTTCATTTCCTTTTTCTTCTTTCTTTTCTTTATCTTCTTTTTATTCTTCCTTTTTTCTCCTGCTCTTTCTTCTCCTTCTGCTCCTCCTCCTCCTCCTCCTCCTCCTCCTCCTTCTCCTCCGCCTCCTTTTAAGAAAGACCCTTTCAAATATATTGTCATGAGAGCATCACTGAATGAATGTCATGTAAAATAACATTCTCCCTCATCTTCTCCTTCTAGGAAATGACATACTAAGTGGAATACGCAACATCGTACCTTCCTTGGATGAGAGAAAGCTGTACCGAGGTATGGGTGGGGAGTACATGAGACAAGCAACAGCAGTACTGATCGAGAAGTGTTCTCTCTCTGCCATTCCCTTCCACGGCGAGGAAATTCTGCGTAAGTGAAGACATTCTCTTACAGAGGGAATCAAGTTTGTGTTTTATTTTCTTCCCTTTCAGTCTGCTTTTTTCCTCTTACATTTTTCCTCTTGAATATGAGATATATTAGGTTAGGAAGTAAAGCACAAATGTGTTATGCATATACCTGCTTATAGTTGCTATATGTAGATGAGGTCAGAGGAGTTCAATACTAGGTTTGAAAAGGAGAGTAAGGGAGAGGAAAGAGACAATATATAACACAGGTTTACAGTGAAGATAGGTGAAAAGGAACGGTTTAAAGCAGAGTGGATATATAGTGCCAGGAAATGAGAATCAAGATCTGAGTATGGTGAAGATAAGGGTTGGTGAGGATTCACAGGGGAAGAAGTTTCTTTGTTTAGAATAGATGGAACAGGAGACATGTAAGTGGCAGTAGATTGGTAGAATAATAGTTTATATCACTTGGAGACATGAGCAGTGTTGCTGAAGTGCAATGCAAGGCATATGCGCAGTCTGTAGTGGTTATAATGCTGATGTGTGGCCAGTGAAGTGGACTGATAAAGGAAAGTTATAAGCAGCAGATATAAATGTTGAGGTTGATAGACAGGAAAAAGAAAAAGAAAATAAGACGAATGTAATATGTCAATGTGATTGAAAAGAGAAGGTAAAGATTGCATGGAGAAAGAATGGGAGAAAAATTGTGAAAGTGATTGTGGAGGACAGTAGACTGAGAGGATGGGTAACCCAAGAAAGATGTGGGAAGAATGTTTGCTAGTGGGCACAAGGGCCAGAAGGGTTCACCCAGTGCTGCTCATGGCCAAGAGAAATGCAGGTCATCAAGTAGCCCATTCATGCTGGATGACATGATACCACATTATCAGAATATTTCCCACGCTATGGATGTTCTACCATGTCATGTACTTTTGCTATATATACATGTTGTACAGAGTTACATTTATTATAATTTTGTTTGGATGTGTGAACCAATGAGTTAAATGTCAGGAGAAGACTTTATGCTTTAGTGGTTATTATTTTTTTAAGAAAGAACAAAAGTTTTTAGCTGCTGTTATCCCGAAACTGTCTGGGGTTATTGTTCTATCCCTCCCATAATGAAATCTTACAATGCATTATCTTTGATACTAATTTTGTCTGTCCAAGATATACATCAGTATGTAAAGTACTCATGTAAAAAAAATGATAATAGATAAAACCCCAACATACAAATTAAATTACAAGATAATTCAAAATGAATGTACAAAAATAAGATACTAAATAAACATACATGTGTGGGGCCAGATTTGTAGTTCCAAAGTATTATGATTTGTGTTTTAAGCCCATACAGAAGAAATTAGAATAGTATTGATAATAATAAGAATAAAAAGTTTAAAGGGATCAGTCCGCTTAGAGCACATACTACCATTTCACCTTTAAATTTCCAGAGAAGTGGCACCTCTTGCTAGAAGATTGTATTGTCTACGTAGACGAGAACATCCGCACAGCTGCCTTGGAAGCACTGCCTCCCTTCTGGTCAGAGTACTTTAGACCCACGACGGAGGAGAGTAGCAAGTGGAGGGATGCACTCATAGCCAGATACACGAGCGGGCTAGTCACGGAGAAGGAGACGCAGAGCTTGGGTTTTGCCGCTGCACTTGGTATGGCTGCCTATAATGAAACCTTTTGTTGATTATAAGTTTGTGTTTCATGTGTTTATAAACATTGATTTCTTCATTTAATTCATGTAAATATTAGCTTGAGAATGTGAAATTGTTGGTCAGATAGAAGACTAAGTTTCAGGTAGAGAGATACAGAACCTTATTTTTCCTTGATATAACTTCTGCAAAGTAGCTTTTAGGTCTATTATTATATCTTTTTAAATGATATTTAAGTACTATTCTGAACTCCACAATAATCAGTAGTACATTTATTCCAGTCTTGCCAAAAATATCTTTTTTATTACCTGTATATATATTTCTATCCTTAATTCCTCCCCTCTTCTTTAGGGTGTCTCCCACACCCCATGATTGTAGGGAAGTTTGATGTGGTTTTGCCAGCCCTCATTAGAGCAACAGAAATAACACCCAGTACAGCATCTTGGGCGCGGACAAGAAAGGAGGCCCTCTGTTCAATACTACACCTGGTGGATACAGTGGGAATTAAGACAGATGGAAAAGGTAATATGGGATGGTTATTTAATTTCTGTTGGTTTCTAGTTGTGGAAATTTGGAGTATCATTATGGAGTAGGTGTAGTGTGTTGCAGGGTAATTGCATAGAATGATAGATTTAGTGCTAAGAATACAGCAAGAATTAATGTTTTATGATTACTTACACTTGTTGCTATAATTGCACTAATGAATAAATGAAAATTTAGTTGTATATTAACATCTCAAGATGTTCAGCCTGGGCTGGGCATCTTAACCCTATGACGACGGTGCGTCACACTCGTGTGACACAGCTAAATTCCCGATGCCGGGGCGTCATGCCAGTGTGACATTTCCAATGCAATATTGGAATGGCCTGACGTAGGGGTTTTTGCGTAGCACATGCCCCGTCGGGAAAGGGTTAAGATGTGTGTTTCCTATTATTTTCTAGACTTATGGTATGAAGTATGAGTTTATATATGATATATTAACAAGGTGATACTAATGTAGAAGAAAGGTTTGAATGAGATTGAATGTCTAAAGAATGCAAGACACGTACTTGACCCTTTATGAAAGGTCATCATAACTGAAGGAATGAATAGTTTGTAATTTCAACAAAATATTTCATATATAGAATCATATATCATACCATAAGTCTTGAAAATAATAGAAAACACACCATCTTAAGATGCCAAGGCTAGGCTAAACATCTGAAGATGTGGCCATCTTAGAAGGGTTAATAATAACTACACCATATTAAGGTTATGATAATTCTCAACAGCATGTGATCAGGTATGCAAGGTAAACCTCATGCAAATCTACCAAGCGCTTGTGAAGAGTTTAGATGATTACACAATGGACCGCAGAGGGGACATCGGTGCTTGGGTCAGGGAGGCATCCCTTATTTCCTTACAGGTTTGTCATATATTTTTTGTTATTTACATAAAAAAAAAAAAAAATTCTAGATGTATTAATCTACCTTGCCTAATATGCCACTAAACATCATTTTTAATCATTATTCATTTTACAATAAGTTCCAAGAATGAATATAGATATTTGAAGAGTTAACTCTACAAAATGGGCAATTCAATTTCAGTCACTCACAGCAAAGGTAGTAGGGGTAGATGCAAGCCTGTTGACTGAAGATGTTGTAGGAGAAATGATGGCCAGAGTCTGTCAACAAGGTGTGGAGAGAATAGACAGGACAAGAAAGGTGGCTGGAACTGCCTTTGCGGCCCTCCTGTATAGGTGAGTATTTTGATGGCATTGCAGTGTGATGTTTTTCTGCAAAATAGAAATTTATATCTGAATTGTCAAAGGATCATTCAGGGATAGAGAATAATCAAGTAACAAGTTTATCTGATCCATCCTAATGTGAGCATTTTGATGGTAATTCTTAAACCATTAAATTATTTTCCTGTCAAATCGCAGCAATCCCAAGGTCCCCCACATTCCAAATGTCAAGGAACTGGAGGCCATTTTCCCCAAAGACGTCTGTGATAAGATGAACTGGGCATCAGAGAGCAGCACCTTCTGCCTCTTCATCCAGCTGCTAGATCTGCCTGCTTATAGGAGTCGAGTGCTGCTGGGGGTTGCCTACTCTGCCGGTGGGATCTCGGCAAACCTTGTGAGTGAGAAGGGGATGTTTGCTCTTGTGTTTTTTTTTCTCTCATGATCTATATTTGTTTCTCTTTCTTCCTCTATTCGTCTGTGCCTTTTCAGTATGTCTTTTTCTTATTCTGTGTTTTCCTGTTCTTTCTTTTACTGTATGTCTCTCTATTCCTCTTTTCTTTCTTTTTCCTTCCCTGAATAGCATGATGGATATATTCATTTGTTGATCATATATATGTATATGTGAATAAATGAGCCGTTTAATTGATAAATGGTAAGGAAGATAAATAGCCATTTTCATAAATAATTAGATATGCAGTTATAGAAGAGAAAAAAGTTAGAGAGATTGATAGAAGGATACTAAATTACAAATAGCAAAGATAGAGGAAATATTTGTTTAGATTTTATTTGTGAATGTAATATGAATTGAGAATTTCAACCATTGAACACTTCCCATTTGTTTTTGTTTTTTTGAAGCTAGGAGTTTTGTAATGAAATAAACATTTAAAAAAATGGAAAGGAAAGTCCTCTGAATACCATGTCCTTGCTCCTGGTTTCATTTTCTTTTTCTTTTTTTTCTCTCTTTCTTTTCGTCTTTTTGTCATTACCATGATCATCAGCATTATCAAAACAACTCCATTTGATCTCTCCTCCAACACCAGGCCCGTTACACAAGCGAGGCCTTGCACACGTACCTGAACGCCCGAGCCACCAAGACAGACCAACTGGCGTGTTTCATGGAAACTCTGCTGCAACTCTTCGGCAGTCATCAGAAGGTGGACCGCATAACCCTGCCACTCATCAAGACCATAGGGGACTTGCTGAGTTCTTCTGCCGTGCTAGATGTGGTGGGTGCTTTTATGTTCGTTTGTTAGGAGTATCTATTGGTTATTGTGTTATTTTCTTCTCATTTTTTCCTTTTACTTTAATCTGTTGGCTAAAGGGCATATAAGATACTACCAGGCTTGAATTACAGGCTCACTTTAATCAAGTGGCTGTTGGTGAGGTCTCTTGCTGCTAGTTTGGTGATTTCGGTCGTTTGGGGTGCATCAGAATTTCTGTGGTCTTTATTCACAGAAGCTTGAAAAAACAAAGACTTTCCTCCTGACTTGAGATTGAGAAGGTTTTAGCTCTGCATACAGATGCATTCTGGAAAGTTCATTTATTTCACCTGTTCACCCCTTCTTAGAGAAGAAAAAAAAATTACTGTTCCTTTTGAAAACACTTATTCATCCCCATTTTGAACATAGATGTTCAAGATATTATTGATCCTAAGGAGGTCTGCAGTATGATTGTATGTGTATATATATTATGTATGTATGTATATATATACATTATTGTAACTTCTTGTCTTGTGTTGTTTTAACCCATTGGTCGCGGTATTAAAAAAATGTTTGTGCAATAGGATGGCTGTTTTACATGTCTGGCACGGTGCCATCCGCATCTATGACCGACTCTGCCTTTGCGGCAAATCATGCCATCCACTGTTAATGGGTTAAAGATACAGAAGCTTTTGACTATATTTTTTTCATTAATGTAATATACATATATGTTGAATTAATGTGTATGTTAAGGAAATAGGTGCAGAACTCTCATCAGATGTCAAGATTATGGGCTACTCATTTGAAAGTGATAATTATTAGTTTTGCGAATATTTTTTTTTTTTATTATTGCTTCTCAAAATGAGTTAGAACAGGATTTGTGGATTGTGTTCCATTAGAGTGAACAAAGGAATATATTGTATTAACCTAATGTCATTTTCATGTAGGTGTTGGAGGGAGACAATGCATTCACATCCCGTCTCATCACACTACTGAAGAAGGAGTGCCTTAGGTCGACAGATTATCACAAGATTGCAGCTGTCATTGCAGTTCTCTGTGAGCTGTTGAGGACTGAGGGTGCTGCTGCCAAGGCTTGCCTCACTCAGCTCTCTCTCTTCTTAGGATATCAGGTGGGTGATATGGATGGATATTTGTAGACTTGTTTGGGTGTCAATTCATGATGTCTTATTGATTTATTTTCACCTGAATTTTTGTAAGCTGCTGATTTTAGAAGTCAGTAGTATTTGAATTATGAACCATTGCATTGTAATTGAAAAGAGCAATTGACCAGTATTAACCATCTGTCATCTCCCCTCATGCCGTCAGTATCCCAAAGTGCGTGCCGTGACAGCAACAAGTTTCCTAACAGCACTACAGGACTACAGTGACAGAGACATCGTGCCAGAGGAACACCTTGATGAGATCACCAACATCCTAGAGGATACAGAGTGGATGGACAACATGGAGGAGGCCCGTAAACAGCGCAACCACCTGTGCAACCTCATGGGGATAGCAGCACCACAGCCCAAGAAGAAATAGCCTTCTATGTTTATGTGGACTCTGTCAGAGAGTCCATTTAGCACTGCTCGCACTTATATCTTTCATCCTCAAGGTTTTTCATCGCAGTTTTAGGGAAGGTGGCACAATTGGGACTCACATAGGCATTGGCACACGTCGCAAGGAGCTGTCACATGCATGTTCATTCGTACTGGGAGGAGTGGCACTCTGACCATTGCCTCCTTTTTCTTTCTTTTATTGTGCTTTTTCTTCTGCTTCTCATATTCTCATCATTCCATAATGGGCTTGGATCTGAAATCTTTAGCTTCTATTAGTGATAATATTGAAATTAGGTCACAAAATATGCTATTGCAAAAATCAGTAGTAACCATCAATGCTGACATAGATGGGACACATTTTCTTGATATTTTTGATAATATAATCCACCTTTCAGGGAACCATTGTGGCACACTGGTTCACACATTGAAGCCTCATGTATACACATACATTGCAAACCTAAATTATGCTAATTTCACTTACCAAAGGAATCAGATATTACCTTCCTGTTTCACCTTCGCAAGGTTAGGATACCACACATCAGTTGCTTCATTCTTGTTTTTCTTTGGTTTATTTTGGCACATGTGAAGAAGCAGTTAAATTGTTAATGTGGAAAGTAAAGGTGTTGATAGAGGATT
>BOPN01001065.1:260000-262500 GCA_017312705.2 Penaeus japonicus
ATATAGATAAAAGAAAACAGAATGAGACTAATACTAATGCAAACGTCGTTATACGATTATATTGCATTTATTGCAGTGGTATTATCGATACCGTTACCTATACATAAGTTATTTTTAATCACGGACGTTGTGTTAACCGTTAGCTAGCCTACTAATATGAAACAATTGCGAGCTTTCATTAAGGTCAGTGAAGGCATTTCATACACGCTGACAATGTACACTTTCTAGACACGATGTACACTTTCTAGTAATAGTGATAATGAGGAATAATGATCATTAATGACAACATTGGTAGCAATACTTATCATTCCAGTAATAGTAATATATCAATGTTAAAATTAACAATGCTGCTGCAAGAAATTACGAAATTAACAAAAAATCAGTCATAAAATTACCATGAAACGTAAATTATTCTTTAAACAGGAAAATGATAGTTGTTGGTTAGTGAGCATAATTATGTTTAACCAATATGTACATGATTTATGGAAGGATATGTTCATTGTTTAGTATAATTGCTGATATTTCAAAGCGGTGTTTTGCAGACGAAAAAAATATATATCAGTTTGCTATTTTATTGCTGTTTTTTTTTTTTTTTTTTTCTTTAGTTGAGTAATTTTGTGTAAAGGAATACATAAAACACAAATTCTTCATTTAATTTTTATATAACCAAAAAACAAAAAAGGAAAAAACATACTTTGATGCTTGCAAGTAAACATTACTCAATAAATGAATAATTTCATGTCTCTTCAATGAAAGAGACACAAAATTTAATCTATTTACAAATGCAGTTTTGAATGGATTATTTAAAAGCATAAGTTTTAGCATCAGATATACAAGTCATTACAAATTTCAGTTGATAGTGACAATACAAATCTTGTCTAGGTAAGATATAATTGTCAATAAATTTCTTATTTTCTGCTTTGAAATCTCCATTACTCAAGCAAAATCATTTTTAGCATCTTTGATCAGGTTTAGGTACCATTTCTATACATAACATCATGAAAAAAAACAGCTGTAAACCACAAATTATGAATAACTTTCATACATCTTCTCTAGCTAAAATTTGACTAAACTTCATTGAACCGATGAATGAAAGCCACAAAAAAATAACTGCCTTAGAAAACAAAAAAGTCATCTTAATTAGCCAAGAGACCAGTCATTGTGCTGTAATGACGAAGCTTCTTATTGGAACAGACATAACAGTAGCATAACGAGGGTAAGAACCGCTGTCTTTTCAGCCCTCGGCCCAAGGGCAGAGTTTGACCCGTCAATCACTGAAAAAAAGGGAATGTAAAAGGATGTATTAGTTGTGAGTTATGTGTCCATCGTTTGCATCGTCTATGTTATTTCTCTACTACTCATGTCAGTATTATCGTTAGCAGCATTGTTATTGTTATTATTATGATCGTCATTGGTATTATCACTAACACATTTCAGGTCATTAATGATTGATATTGTATTCGTTGTTCTTTTCATGCTTGCGTTTTTGTTTTATTTTCAATCTTTCTTTTTTTGGGGGGCAATTTAATTTCGTCAGTTGATACATTTTTTGAAAGACCTATTGAAGGAGTTTGCAGTAACCTTCTGAAATCTATGTTTGTCTATTGTGTTATATAACAAACTAATTCTATAAGCTATCAATATATATCAATGAAAATATTATTTTGTAAAATTGCTAAATGACAACGAAGTGTGTGTGTGTGGGGGGGGGGGGCACACTAGAATTCAGGCCGCCCTCACTCTCTACAACCTCTAGGGGCGCGCCGAGAAGGTTGCCGCACTCACCCAGGGGCTCTTTCAGTCAGCAAACGTTTTCCCTTACTCGGCAAACATAGGAAGATATTTGCCCAGTTTCTCGGCAAAGTTCTCCCTCCCCAATTAGAATAATTTTTTATCCCTCTGTTTATATGTGTATCATTTACACTCATTAACATGAATTAATTTAGTAATTCAGATTGCATTTAAACTGTATGCAACCTCAGATTGACTGGTAATTGATAATCGAAGCGTCTAGCATTCCAGGTGCTTTAGAGACACAGGTGTATGATTAGTCAACGAGGAGAGCCACTTGGACCAAAAGTGTTGGAAAGTCAGTGTAGTATCTATGCAAATGAAATATGTAAACGCGCGTGCATATGCGTGTGTGTGTGTGCGTGTGCGTGTGCGTGTGCGTGTGATGTAGACAGATAGATAGATTTATATATCGACGAGATAGATACATTCATATATCTACAAGATAGACATAATTACACATCTACAAGTAAGTAGATACATAAATACGGATATACAATAAGAACACATAATGAGTTAGATGTAAATACCATACCTAAAATCCCTCAAAACCCCAACCACCTACCGCAGTGGAGATCGCGGTGTCTTGGCATCCCGGTGACTGCCACCCACGTCCACGTCTTCTCATCGCAGGTGAGTTCGGTCTCGTCCACTTCTCCCTCTGCCCTGTGCCCTTCTTCGCAGTTCACTTTGGCCTGCGACCGAAAGG
>BOPN01001065.1:270000-277500 GCA_017312705.2 Penaeus japonicus
TCTCTCCGTAATCAATGCAAGAACTGTAACTGCACTCATCCGTTGCACTCGTTCTTTATTGTGTGTGTTTGTGTGTGTGTGTGTGTGTGTGTGTGTGTGTGTGTGTGTGTGTGTGTGTGTGTGTGTGTGTGTGTGTGTGTGTGTGTGTGTGTGTGTGTGTGTGTGTGTGTGTGTGTGTGTGTGTGTGTGTGTGTGTGTGTGTGTGTGTGTGTGTGTGTGTGTGTGTGTGTGTGTGTTTGTGCAATGAGTGTGTGCGTATATCCCCTCCCTCGTCTTACCTGCTCCGCCACTCTCAGGACTCCACCGGAAGTCTCCTACAATGTCTTCCCCTTTGTATAGATTCCAGAAGACTTCCTGCAACTCCTCCTCGCCCTCCAGCGTGTAAGGACACTCTAGGAGGCTGTTGTCAGGTGAAGGACCTTCTTGGTAGGATATATAGCGCTTCCTGTGGGCGAGGCGGACGGGTCCTACCAAGAGTCCTGCGCTCAAGCCTGGTGGATAGGGAATGAGACGCTGATTAATTGGTGAGTAAATAAATGACAGGATCCGATAAATATCTATGTATAGCATATAGCATATACCACACACACACATATATATATGTGTGTGTGTGTGTGTGTGTGTGTGTGTGATTTGGCCGATGTGGATATGAGTATTAGCAATCACATGTCTGCAATTTGTTTTTCTTTGTACTTTAATTAGGGTAGTTGGGTATTTCAGCATCAGGTTTTGGATACCGGTAGTCCGCATTTAGCACCGAATATCGGACTTTGTGGTATCGGTACCAGGTATCGGGTCTTGGGTGAAGTGAAGAGGAAATTGGAGCATCGGAAGATAGATATCGCCTATCACCTGCATATCTGATATCGGATACCACAGGCAGGACATCGACATCAACAATCTTAGTCAAAATATAATGATTCACATATGATATCATGTACCAGGGTCCAACGAGACACATAGATTTAGATCTAATGTTCGCGACGTATCTGAAGCGCTGAAGTAAATACCTTTATAAACCGGTCTTATCAAACCCCTAGATGTAATAATCAAATTAATAAATGTAATAAATTAATCTGAAAAGATTACATGACTGCAAGGAGAAGAATGATAAGATTGATTACGTAATATTCTCTTTCCTTCGAACGCTATCGTTGAGTTGAGTTATTCTCCCGCTCTTATAGAGATAATGATACTAATAATTAGTAATTAATAAAATGAATCGATACATCAGTAAGTAAACAAAAGATAGATATTAACAAAAATAAATAGATATACGTTCGTCGATATATCCAGAAAAAGTCAAGGAATGTTCACGAAGGTATAGGCAGTCCCATGCGACCATACAATATTAATGTTTTCATTATATGCAAATTAGGATACCCCTAAGCCAAAACTGTACATGAGTAACAATACTGTGATGCTACCGACTGTAAATGACATCTGCTTTCATTTATTTGTATTATTTTTTTCTAGCTTGATCTGAATTTGCTTATACCAAATTCGGTATAATATAAGGCTGCCTTATTGATGGTATAGAAAATTCGGCAGTTTACCTCCCTCCCCTCAAAAAAAAAAAAAAAAAAAAAAAAAAATCCCACAACGTAACTGATAACATTTCTTATATCGCATATACACACTCGAATGCTATCTAGACACTTCTGACCGTGAGTCACTGCCCAAAACAGAGGAAAGAACGCTCTCCCTTTTATCATGTAAACAAACTTCCTTTATAACATCTGTCTAGAACAATGGTTGATATTATTCAACATACGGCAATATAGGATATGAATTATGTATGCATGTAATGGTATGTATTATTCTAAACCAAAGAAAGGAGTTAAGATGAGTTCGTGTATAAGGAACAGCAGTTTTCATTTCAAATCATCTTAAGGGATTTTGAAAAGTGACATGCGATAAGCCATACATACACAACTCTTTCACAATATCTTTCAGATTAAGATCTAATCGTTTCTCCTTTGATTTGCTGTTTATTTATGATCTTATGTTGAACTCATACAATTTTGGAAAGAAAAAACTTTTTAATCGACCAAATTACTGGAAAAAAGTAATAATTTCGATGATATGGCATTTCATTGTCTTCGGGTAGTTCAGTGACTTTCGAGAAACATTAATATTCATCAGAAGTGTTTTCATGATTAATACTCTAATCTAAATAAGCGTATCAATGACTAATAGGTGACATTCATGCATGATGTATTAGGAAAATTCAATATTTCATATCACGTAACCACTAAATCGATTTCCAACCGAAATATCCTGAATAGTTGTGTAATATATTTTCCTTTCTTACAAAGACATACAAATATAACTGGCCAAAAACATACCGAGAAATAAAAGGAAATACGCAAAGCGCACGAAGATCATGGCGTCGGATTCTTCTTCAAGACAAACAAATGACGAGACTGATTCTGAATCTGAATCTGAATCTGTAAACAAGAAAACATAGATATGATTAGTTACAATTATAAGATTAATAAAGACATTAAGAACTATAAGATTGATATAAAATCATAGGAAATAAATAGATGAATAGGAATAATCAAAAAGTGAATATAGAGGTTAAGAAATATTAAGTGAATATGAAATGAACAGCCATGATATATATGATAATCATAAACTAGATATAATGATGCGAAGTATAAAAAATTAAATTAATATGAATAAACATAAACAAAGAAATTCATATAAAGAAATATAAAATATATATAGTAAAATTTATTTCAAACGAAAGCTAAAAAAATATGAACCAGAATATATAGTGTTCAGTTTCATCCCTTTTTTCTATACATATACCCTAAAATTTGGTGCGTGATATAATTTCATCTCTATACATGCAATATGATTAAAAAATAATAATAACAATAATGGAAATCACCAATATAATAGTAATGATATTAATTATAACGAAAACAAAAATAATAGCAATGGTAATGGTTATGATGATGATCATAATAATGATAACAATGATAATAATGTGATGGTAATGATAAGGATAATGATAGTGATATTGATGATACTACCTACTACTAATAATAATAATAACAATAATAACAACAATGGTCATAATCATAATGATGATGATGATGACAATGAAGATGATAATTGTAATAAGGATAACAATGAATTATCGAATCAATGGTATGCATATACAATATAGACCCCTCACACCGTAATACAGTTATTGTTCATAGAGTGCTTTGTCCACATTTCAAGTGCGACTTCCCGTGATAGAACTATGCCTGCTCTTATTCTTTCATCAATTCAATTTTTAACAAATGTTTTGAAATGTCATGATTCTTTTCTCAGTCAGTAAACATGCTCTCTCAAATAGGTCATGTTTAATACCCCCACACACCGTTAACAAACACAATAACAAAATACATCTCATCTCCTATCGCACAAGTGCATTTGCATACATGCATATAATTTACCTGCTATCCAGAAATAGGTCCCACAAACTATTAATCAGAAATTGTTTCAACAGATGTTAGTCACAAGTGTTTCTCGTCTCCCAGCTGGTAGTGTTCTCCCTCCCTTTCCCGCGGACTGTCTAAAACACAGCATGACACTAACGTATTATCAGGCTTTTGGCTGTCCCTATCAGCAACGGTGAGAGCCCTTCGTTATGGGACGGGTCGGGTTATCTAATGAAAGCTCTTCAGGTTCCCTTGGTATTTTTGTGACGTTAGATTAAGTATAGGATGACGGATGGCGTTTGATTGGCTGGGTGGAAATAGACCGTTGGAGACACGCAGTCGGACTTTCATGTTGCGATTTTCTTTTGTTTTTTGTTTTTTTTCCATTTTCTTTTTCTTTGTTATTTTCTTTTCTTTTCGTGGGATGGATTAGAGTGAATCATTCTAACGAGTTTCTTTTTTTTAATCAGCTAATAGTATGGCTTTTAATCTTACCTGTTCATTATCTAGAGATTAGTGTAGATAAAAAAAGCATGCAACTTCGTGTAGTAAGTACATTCTGCTCATGATCCTAGTTTGAAAACAGGTCACGGAATCAAGATTATTTTTTTCTTATTCTTTTTATCGAAAAGAAGATATCAAATATATTTCATATCTGTTTTCACCATTATGCTCTCAGTCGTCAAAATAGGGTAATCGATTCATATAGAGATAAGATAAATAGTAAAATAAGATTACAAAATAGAGTCATTGATGCATTACCTATTGAGAGAGAGAGAGAAACAGAGACATAGACAGAACAGAGACAGACAGACAGACAAACAGACAGAAAGAGAGAAATCAAAAGCAAAATATGAAGAAAAAAGAAAGATAACCCAGCTAAACATAAAGTATTCAGCCCACAAAGATTAAGACTAATAAGTCACGAATGAACAAAGCTTGCGCCCTGACACCCCATTTGTTGTTGCCACGAGGACACGGAGGGAAGTAAGTCATTGGAGATTCACATGTCACTCACTCGTGTACGTGGCTAGTGTAAATACGCTGGCGTGTAGTCTCTTGGGTCTTTGGATTCCCGAAGGCCTTTCGTTTTCTCTCTTTCTCTTTCTGTCTGTCTCTCTCTTTCTTTCTCTTTTTTTTCTTTATTTCTCTCTCTTTCTTCTTTCTTTATATCTCTCTCTCTCTTTCTCTTTCTCTTTATTTCTCTCTCTCTCTCTCTTTCTCTCTCTCTCTCTCTCTCTCTCTCTCTCTCTCTCTCTCTCTCTCTCTCTCTCTCTCTCTCTCTCTCTCTCTCTCTCTCTAAAACTTTCTTTAGATAATTCTGTCAGCATTTTTTTCTCTATATCTTTCTTTGGGTCTTTTGCTTATTCTCTCTCTCTCTCTCTCTCTCCTCTCCTCTCTCTCTCTCTCTCTCACTCTCAAAAATCCCCTCTCTCTCTCTCTTTCTCTCTCTCTCTCTCTCTCTCTCTCTCTCTCTCTCTCTCTCTCTCTCTCTCTCTCTCTCTCTCTCTCTCTCTCTCTTTCTCTCTCTCTCTCTCAAAAAAAAATTCTCTTTCACTCGCTTTTTTATTCACAAACACCTATTGACATTTTTTCAATCATTAACATCGTATTTAGAATGTTCCATTATCATCAAAATTATCGTCATAATCTTAACACTGCATATAATTTCTCAAGAATCGTCTGAAGTCATTCACTCTGAAGTAATGACAAATAATTTTGATAATCTAGAGATCAATAATGATAACGGCATTAATAATGATGCCATTACCATTATTATTATAACTATTCTATTATCATCATTAGGGTTGTTGTTTTTATTTTTTTTATGTCAGGATTATTAAAATAATTTAGTGTTGTATTATCATTATTAGTTTTATTATTGCCATTATTTCTCTTGTATTTATTATCTGTATTATCACTATCATTATAAATATTATCATTATCATCATTATTATTATTATTATCAATGTTATTATTTTTAGTATTATCATTATTATCAGTATCATTATCATTAGTATCATCATCATTAGTAGTAGTATTAGAAGTACTAGTACTATTATTGTTGTTATCATTCTCATTATCATCATTATCATTACAATACTAAAACCTTTAATGTTGGGTTACCATCGTCATCATTGCATGACTACTACCATCATTATCATTACCACTATCCTCATTATCATTCATATCATCATTATTATTGATATTATCATTATCGACCATCATCACCATTATCCTTTCTATCGTTGTTATCCTTGGATTTTTGTTCTGATCTTCATACATATAAAACAGAGCCTTTGGGAATACGGAACTTTATGATTCGTTATTGTAAAATTTGTGACCTTAAACTAGTAACATAATCGGGCCAAATTATACCTTTTTGTTTGTCACTCTTTAGAATAAGGTTGGTGAAAATAGCTCTGAGGGGTTCGGCGTGGGTCTGCGCCTCGAGAATTCTCCTGACGTGTTCTTGCTAAATCAGCCAGTTTACAGTGGATGTTGAGGTCTGGGTGGTGACCCTTACAAGAATAATGGTAGCGTCGGGTTTAAGAGGTGAAGTACATAGCCGATGTAGCTTTCTTGATTAATTACTTCAACTTGAACGGAAGTTTGTTAGAGTGACGGCTCTTCCTCCTCCGAGGTGTTGCTCAAATATTCCCCATGAGGAGACTCTCTCTTTACTGTAACATTTGTCTTAATATATGAGGCGTAATAGAAGGAGAAGGGTAAACAGGTAGGTGCGGTAATGAGCGTACGAATATGTATGTATATATGTGTGTGTGGTAGGATATATATGTAGGATATATATTGATTAGTATTCATATTTATTAATGTTCATTAATATTGATTAATATTAATATTGATTAATATTCATAGAAAACAATAATACATATGTATATGTATATAACTGCGAAAGCATGCATATGCAAGTAATATTCTTTGGAAATGGTAATAATGACGGTAAATAGGTTACACTGAACTATTTCCTCATAAACACGTAGCTGATCGTAACAAATTTGATATTAGATGGACTAGCATCATTTGCATATCCCAGATCCATTTTACATAACTTAGATGAGCGTTTTAAGCCAAAAATAGATATGAAATGATTATGTATCTTTATTTCACAGCCACAAATTCTAACTGTGTAAGAATGATCAATCATTGAAGAGTCATTGGTCATCAAAAGCAAAAGAAGCATCACCCTTACGTGCCCCGGGTTCCGCCACTTTTCTTCTTCCCCCCGCAGCAGGAACCGCATTGTCGAAGTGTGTAGAGCTGAAGTCTTCTCCAGATAATCCATCTATGGATTGAGCTCTTCTCTCATTGAGGTGATTTCACTAGGGCTCGGTTCCCGGGGGGGGGGGGACCAAATGGTTCCTGAAAGTGCTGATCTATGAACAGAGTTCATTATGACAAATGTCGAAAAAAGAAATATAAATGAGACTGAATAATTTCTACAACGCAAGAGATGTTATTGACGTGTTTCGAATTACTCCATCTTCAGAACTACATACTATAACAAGCTTGTAAGAACATCCTAGAGCTGACGAATTAGCTGTCGTGACCTGTCGCTCGTTATTCGCATAGTAGACGTTGCCGCGACCTTGGATAAATTTGAAGCTACCTAACGCGGTGTTCATGTTCTCCTCCGTCGCGATGTATGCAGCTTTCATCATCTACCTTTTCAATTTGTTTAATCCCTCATAGACACTTTGGCTCGCTTCCAGTCCGCTAGGTGTCCCACTTCATCTACGTGTGCCACCATGGCGTTGGATGTCCTGTGGTAATGGATGTCAGCTCGATGTTCGCTGAATCTGTTGCTGAAACTACGTCCTGTTTCACATCCGCTGCATGGTATACAGCATAAGGCACTGTCAGAAATTTTAATGGACGGCTTTCTGTCATATCAGTTCACCTATTTTCATATCAGAAGTATTGGCGATCTTGATGGTGATTCCGAAATGCTTACTAACCGCCTCGGAGATATTACACTGAGGCAACATCAGGAACTTAGAAGGTAGGAGGGTTCGGTTTCTGGCCTCAGACGGCCTGA
>BOPN01001065.1:289697-299697 GCA_017312705.2 Penaeus japonicus
TGTATGTCATGACACTTCTCCACAATTGGTTAATAGCCATAGACCAGTCCCTCTTTCCAAGGAGTGCCAGGGATCCATGTGGTGAAAAGGTGTTTCATACTTGTAAACCAAGGAACTCAGTACCTGATATCTCAATTTACACTCAATAGTGTATTTAGAAGGAACCTGTGATAAAGATAGAATCATTAGCTTCCTTAATGTAACACAAGATAAAAAATGAATCATATGCACAAAGTAAAATATTGAATATTGATTATGTAGTCAATCTTTTTTAGAAAAGTTTTTTTGTATTGTTAAATTAGTACAAAATATTTACAGAGCTTTTAAGATACACTGCTAGTGATGTAAGATGTTAATGCAGCAGAATTGTAAAAATAATCAGTAAGGTATTTTCCATCATTCATATCATTTGATGTCTGCAATTTGTTTTATACATATATACAGGGTTCATATTTGGGATTCAGATTATGCAATGCCTCATTTTGCTTTCCCTGTTTAATATAAATCTGAAAATAAAACACATAATAAATGAAAGTAATCACTCAAAGGACTCACAGAATAGAAATAATAAAAGTTCTTACTAAAGAGAATCTACACACTGAACAGACTTACTCTATAAGGACTCAAGTTATGACTTAGAAACATTTTCAAGGAGATACCTGCATGTAAAAAGACTAGCATCTATGCAGCTCAAGGGAGACAGAGTTTTTAGATTATTTTATTTTATTTTATTTTAATCACAACAATGTTACTCGGTAATACTATAAAAAGATGTTCTGTTCTGGTTGTAAGGCAGTGGTTCTTAATCTTTTTAAGTAATGATCCCAAATCCTGTCCCAACCAACTAAGACAACCTCAAATCATACAGTAATTAGCCATGAAAATATTTAATGGATATCTGTAATTTTAGGAAAAAGTAAAAAGACAAAATAATAATGACTTTATCAAGATGCCTCAAAGATAGAAATAAGCAGTAACTTCTTGGATTTTTTAAGATACACAAATCCTTCCTTCAAATGCCAGCACCAAATCAGACAGAAATTGAAAGATGTTCTCCTTTTCTAATGTAAACAAAACACATACTATTGGTGCCATCTATCTTTAACAAACACTACCTTACTTCTATATTTCCTGCATCTCTGTCAGCTGCTGCCCTGCCTCCCCTCCCAGCCATCCCTCCAAGCTTCAAATGCAAGTCATATAACCACTGTATAGGTCTATTGATATATAATTTGTATTGGAATAGAATGTGCAGGCAAATTTTGATATAACATATATAAAGAGTAGATTGTGATTAATATTTGGCCAGCAGGGAAAAAAATCACCCAGATCGAAAGAAGTCAATCAGATAACTTGCCGACCCTTTTTTTATGGTGTAGCTCATAGGTTAAGGAGCACTGCCAAAAGAAAAAAACTGACTTCATTATTAAAACATAGTGACAGATGACAAGTGCTTCATACTTCAATTATATATCATTGAGAATGTTTTTTCTTGAAAGAAATATGTTATTTTTAAGAACTTTTCAGGTGCTAGTTCTTAAAATGATTTTGTTAATTAAGTTGTTTATGTCAATGACTTTAAGCTTTATCCCATAGAATGTTTTCAAGGATATAACAGTACTCCACTTGCAATAAAAAAAAGGAAATAGATTCCTGTTATTTTATTTCTTTCATTTATATCTTAGAGCCTTCATATTTTTAGAAGATATGCATGGTGGTTTTGATTACATGATAACCTTGACAGACTTAGCTAACTAAACATTACTAAAGCATTTCATGTTCAGTGTACCTGACTAACACTTTGGAATCTGCCTTGATAACTTAAACTAAAATGTGTGTGTTACTAACAATCTACTAACTCCTCCAGATGGTAGCTGAACAAAGAGCTGTTGGTTCAGATGGTGCTACAACAGTTGTCGGGGAGGATATCGCAGGTAGACCTCACGTAACCTCCTGTGGCCAGCCTGTTGTCTCACCTTGCACTGCAAGCAGTAGCTATAGTGGCGACAAGTCCTCTAGTGCCTGGGTAGAATCCTCAAGTAGTGGTACCTTTGGTTGTGGTGGCAGTGGTGATGGTACTGCTCGTGGTGGGGCGGGATTGTCACGTAGCTGTGGTGTAGGTAGTATTAGTCGTGGTGGTGGTGTTGGTAGAGCCGGAGGAGGTGGCAATGAGACCAGTAGTGCCTCCTCAGGAACCAGTGGTGGTTATTATGTGAACGTTGGTAGCTGTAGTCGTGGTGTCGGTGGGGGCAACAGGGGTGTGGACTACCCCAGTGCCTCCTCCAGTATTGGCAGTGGTGGTGTGGGGGTGTACGTGGGGAGTAGCAGTGGTGGTACAGAAGATGAGGGTGTGCTTGGGGGTTCACGTGCTGTTAGCCCCTCTCACTTGCTTGCTGGGTTAATGGGATCCCTCAACGGAAGCCGGCCTGCTAAGCACCGCTCTCTGCCAGGCTCACCTGTCCTGCAACGCACCAGTAGGAACCGTGTTAACTCAACACGTGATGGTAAACACGCACCCCATCCCCGTTCTGCATACCTAAAGCAGTTTTTGTTATCGTTTTTTCTTTTGGTATGTTGGCATAAGTTTTGTTTGTAAGTGTTGTGACAGTGCTTTTTGGTCGTAGCCTATTTTCTGTTTGTATGGCTTTTAACCCTTTCTTGACTCAAGATAGCTCATGTATTGTCATAGTTTTAAGTACTGTAATTTTTTTTCTTTCTTTCTTTTTTCTGTAGAATCACATATGCACATTTTTTACAATATGTTTATATATTGACTTTATTGACCAATTGAGTCTGTTGCAGGTGAAATCAGTGGAAGTGGAAGATCAACTCCAGACTCGAGTCACAACAGTAGTCCTGAGCTGAAGAGAAAACTTTTAGACCTCCATACGCTCACAGTTGATTCAAAACCTACTATACCTGGTCAGGATAAGTCTCCTGTAACAGCTTCGGTTAACAAGACTGTTTCGCGTCCAGTGATTGGGGCCGGGCCTGACAGATCTCCAGGTCCAGGAGCAGGATGCCAGAGTTTTAGCACATCTCAGTCAGGGGTTGAAAAGCCGCCATCAAACCAGAGCAGTAAAGCTGGAACCCCAACGTCACCAGACTCCCTGATAGGGATCTCCAACCTGGAAAAACGTGGTGGAAGAAGATACATGGGAAAGAACAAGGCTCACCTTAAAAGCATTCAAACACCATTTGTCGATGGCAGTAGAGTAAGTAGATTAGGGTTCTGTATCAGGGTAGTGCAAATACAGGCCAGTGAGCATTCACATTGATATATGATTTTGATTTATATAAAAAATACACTTTAAAGTATCTGCATGATCTAAGGATATTTGTGAAATAGCATTTTGCATCTCATTTGTAGATTAAAAGGTAATTACCCTTATTTTTGTACAAGTTTAAAAAAAAGTCCTTTTGTGTTATGTTATATTCAAGCCCTGCTTAAAACCTTTGTATCTCAAAAAAAATATGTATACAATATATGTTGAAGCCAAAACAACAAAGGGAAACACATTTCCCTTCATTGTTCTGTTTTCAACTTGATCAGCATGATTCCTTCAAGATATGTATTCTTTAAATCTTAGGTATATATATATATATTTGTGTGTATATATATATATATATATATATATATATATATATATATATATATATATATATATATACATACATACATACATACATACATATATATATATATATATATATATATATATATATATATATATATATATATATATATATATATATACATACATACATATATATATATATATATATATATATATATATATATATATATACATATATATATATATACATATATATATATATATATATATATATATATATATATATATATATATATATATATATATATATATATATACACATACATACATACATACATACATATATATATATATATATATATATATATATATATATATATATATGTGTGTGTGTGTGTGTGTGTGTGTGTGTGTGTGTGTGTGTGTGTGTGTGTGTGTTGAATATTATTATATGTATATATGTGTGTGTGTATATATATATATATATATATATATATATATATATATATATATATATATATATATATATATATATATGTATGCATGTATATGTATATATATATATATATATATATATATATATATATATATATATATATATATATATATATATATATATATAAAGATAATGATGGTGTATAATCCTTTGGTTGAAAGTCATTAATAACTGGTTTATGAATTCCAGGAGCCAGTGTTTGACAGTGAATTTGAATTTTGGTTAGAGGAAGAAAATAAATATCTAAGCATAGCCATTTGGAGTAGAAACATTACTTCCGTAAAGCCAGATGAGGACTTTGGTTTCAAGGATAACAGAGACAAAACAAAGATAAAAGAATTTGAAAAAGATAGAAAAAAACAAAAGGAGAGTGAAAAAGCCAAAGCCAAAGACGAGAAGGTTCTTGCAGGACTCACTGAGGACACATTGGTGGGCTTCGCCAACCTACCTCTGATCTCCCTCATACCTGAGACAACACTCAACACCCAAGGCCATGTCACAAAGATCTTGACCCTAAGCCCACCACACCCAAAATGCCCAGAAATGATATCCGACCCTCTCCTTACGCACAAGGGCTTTGACATGAAGCTTTGTTATGGGGATGTCATTCTATCCTTAACCTACCAGCCACAAGACAGGTAGGGGGACTCTTCCTTTGCCAAAGAGTGATGTATTGATATGTCAGTGGTAATTGACTTTTAAGATATTTAGTATCAATGTAAAGATTATTATGTGCTGATGTCAGTTGTAATGAAAATGCTATCAGCTTAAAAAATATAATCTAAAATGTATTTTTTAGGCAATATTTGGTTTGTAAGACATCCATTGATATATGCTTCATTAATCACATAAGGAGTCACATTACTATGTTTATTTATTAAGTTGTTAATGAAATAGATTATTCTGAATTCTTTTAACCCATTAGCAGTGGATGGCATGATTAGCTGCAAAGGCAGAGTTGGTCATAGATGCGGATGGCACCCATGCCAGACAGTGTAAACCAGCCATCCTACTGCACAAATATTTATTTAAAACTGCGACCAATGGGTTAAAAAGGATTAATCAAAATTAGTCATTGATAACATATGCAATTAGATACATATATACTTAACACTCTAACAGCTTTTTAACAAGAAAACCTCTGTTGCAGATGTGAGACACTTGGACGTGGTATCATTGATAAGAATTATGCAAGCAGTCCAATATCAGAAGATGAGAGCCTCACTGATGGGACATTGTCTGAGGAAGATGAGATATCAGTAACACAAGAGATAGTGGAAGACAGAAATCATGATTTCAAGAGGACTCACTTCCATTCAGCCACACAGTGTGATTTTTGCAGAAAGAAGGTGATTCTATGATTTTTTTATAAAACTCAGTGGACCTTGTCTTTGCATAGAGAATGGCAGCAGAAAAAGCATTGACAGTTTATCATGATTGCTATTGTAATTTTTTATATTGATCCTTCTATTGCTATTATCCTTTATTGCCGTTAATGTTCATAATATACTGATGTAATTGTATCATCACTGATAATTATTGTAATTACAATACTTGTTATATTTATGCAGATATGGCTGAAGGATGCCTACCAGTGTGGAGAATGTGGTATAATATGCCACAAGAAGTGTATGGTGCGGTGTGAACAGGAGACTGTGTGTGCATCTGCTGGTCTGCGCTATAGGGACCCCTCCAGAAATGAACCCCAGGATGCTAGGGATGTCAAGGACATGCCTGAGATTGTGACAACAGCTGCTGTGGGTTCACAGGATAACGGAAGCCCAGGGAATACTCCACCAGTATCTCCACATGTAAGAGTTGCTTTCTGACATATGTTGTTGCTCTGTTTGTGTGGAATATTTGTATATTGCTAAGGTTTATTTGGGAGTTAGAAGTTCTCTTTCACTTTTATTCTTTGATACTTGATGTTTAGTATACCTGGCATGTTGGTGTATTACAAGTTATATATTTCATATGTCTTATAACAATTGATTTACTTGATCTGTCTTCCAGAGAATGTCTCTTTACCTGGATTTTTACATTAATACCTCTGTTGTATTTTTTTATTTTCTTCTCTGAATGTTGTTCTCGTGTTTAGCCTGGAAAAAAGAATCCATCAACATATAGATGTACAAATTTGTTTACTTTTTATTCATAGTTTTTTATATTTCTGCAATTCATATTTGATCATTGGTTATAAAAGATTCCAAGCTATCAAGAAAATTCTTGATGGTCTATTATATATTATTTTTCCCCCAATTTTTCTTTGGTGAGGAAGGGAATTTGTCATGATTGACAGATGTTTAAAACTTGTGTGATGTTAATCTGCTGTTCCCACTTCACATCATGTTGCACACTTACCCCAAACTGCCTCGCACCAGAAGCGTGACCTTGGCTCAAGACTGACCAACAGGCTGCACACCTTTTTGATCCACCGACATGAGAACACGACTCGATCCCCGGAGCTTGACGTTCCTAAAGTCTGGGATGCACAGGTTCTGCTCTTTAACATTGGACGTTGGTTCTATGCTGTGCAAAGTCCCTTCTCTTTTTTCTGTTTATTCCCTAAAGATTTGAAGTCTTAACATTGTAGGTACATGCTGAGACCTTAGTGATAGACATTGCAATATCTTGCTTATGGAAAATTTGCAGACACACTAGATGGTTTCTTGCAAATGTAGGAGCATCCAATTTACATAGAAAATAATCCCAGTCCTTTTCCTGGGTTGGCAACAATGTGCATCTTACTTTCCTTAATATCAGGTGGCTCTTGTCTGATTGAGGGTGTGAATCTGTGAAACTGTGTTGGTCTTGTGGGCTCCTTACCATTTCCTTAATCGTAATATGATTTATTGAATGTTTTAGATATGCCTCTAAACTCCAAATATTTGTATCTGGTAGTCTTTAATAGTTTTCCAAACAATGCATCATACAGTGCAGAAAATAAGGTACATTAAGTTCTTTCATTACATCCAGAAAAATGCACATGTAGATGCACACACATATACATGCTTGCACATGCAGACACACATAC
Organism: Penaeus japonicus; assembly: GCA_017312705.2. Lineage (NCBI taxonomy): Eukaryota > Metazoa > Arthropoda > Malacostraca > Decapoda > Penaeidae > Penaeus > Penaeus japonicus. The sequence goes on from BOPN01001065.1 coordinate 296,806, forward strand.
AAACAAACATGTACACACATAAATGGAGACATACCTATACACACATGCATGCACACATGCATGCACACACACACACACACACACACACACACACACACACACACACACACACACACACACACACACACACACACACACACACACACACACACACAGATAAATATGTAGGATAGAAATAAGCAGGGTCTTGGCCCTGTTTGTCTCATTAGGCAATTCATCTCATCAGGCAATTATTATATATATGTTGTTTCATAATAATGGTTTTATAGATTAGCAATGGTTTGACACTGAAGATCTAGGTCAAATGATGAAGATTGTGTGTGTGTGCGTGTGTGTGCTTGTGTGTGCGTGCGTGTGTGTGTGTGTGTGTGTGTGTGTGTGTGTGTGTGTGTGTGTGTGGGATAAAGAATTCACTTAACTGAAATATGTTTAATTGTGCAAACATGAAACTCATTTTTATTTTTACATGCATGGGCAGAAAAGTGCAATTGACAAGTATCTCCAGTTGCAGTAGAATCCCAATCATTGACTGGGTAAAGTCCAAAATGTTCATGTGAGAAAGACATAGTATAAATACATTTGAAAGTCATAAAGTTTAAGTAGAAGTTATTAAGTTATAGTTGAAAGTTATAAGGAAAAGATTTTTGCTGTAACTACATAAGAGCATGTGTCTTTTGATCTTTATGGACTTCTCAACATTGACTGTATACAAGCTTCAACCTCAAGAGAGTGATTATGATCTCCATAATCTTCAGGACATTATAACCTGAATACTAAATTTAGTATTAGGGTTTTATGGATACATATCACAAATCATGACTCTTGCTCACCCAGTGTTTCAAATGAGAAGCTTCCCCTTGCTGGTTTTTAATGGCCTTAGAAGCTCTGCAAGGCTACTATGTTGCTAAATATAGTTTATCATTCCTGTTGAGTTTTAAGCATCTACTTCGATAACTACATTTTGTTTTTATATTTGTAGTTATTTTCCCTTACTATGATAATACTGAATTAAAGAGAAAAAAAATTATGGATAATCACCATAGAATGGAAGCTTATAAGTAAACTGCTACTGAAATAAGAGAAAATTTCTCTGGAGGCTTTTCACTTCAAGGACTGGTTGAATGCACAAGCATCAACATTAACCCATTGCATACGGGTGTCAAGACATACATGTCGGCACCAATTAAGCCTAAAAGACGGGAGTCAATGCGTACATGCCGCAACATTGGGATCTGCTCACAGTTGAAGCGCGCACACAGTTGTTAAGTATTATGGCTGTAACAGGGCTAGCTCCAGAGTTACAGGATTCCAAAGTCAGTCTAAACCCATATTTTATGGTGGATTTTAGCTGGTGACGCTAGTGTCATGGACCGCCCTCCCTGACAACGAGTTAGATCATTAGGTGCCCCGTCCGCAATGGGTTAACAATGATAAAAATATCAACAAGAGGAAGGCAAGAAAACCTCTCTTAAGTTTTTACATGTTTCCTATTACTTAAGGTATGTTATATTTTAGTTGTGAAAAAAAAAACTTTATTTAACACCTATTTCTGTGTACAATCAACCATACAGGACCTTTATTACTAATTATTTTATTCCATAAGTCAAGAAGTACCAAAATCTCTGTTAGTACACTTTCCTTTACTTGACCAGGGAAGCAGTTCTCATACTGAGATAGAAGTGGACTAGAATCTGAATGAACATTTATATGATTATTATTATTATTATTATTATTATTATTATGTATATATATATATATATATATATATATATATATATATATATATTTTTTTTTTTTTTTTTTTTTTTTTTTTTTTTTATCACCCAACTATAGTTTAGTAAGAGTAAGAGTTGTGTACCAGTTTAGTCCTATGTATATGAATGCTTTCTTTTACGTATGCAAAATATTATGAAAAGGTATATCATCTGAAATTTAGGAAAAGATGGATACATGGATATATATGTCTAACAAATGTGAAGATTTTTATTTGAAATACTGAGGTTTGTGAATGGAAATAAGACAATTTTATATTTCATAATGAGATGCTATAAAAAAAAAAAATGTATGATTTTTTAAAGATGAAGTAACGAGCATACACATCCTCACAGATGTGTGTCTGTGTGTGCTTGTATATGTATATATATATATATATATATATATATATATATATATATATATATATATATATATATATATATATATATATATATATACATATATACATACATATAAAGATATATATATAAAGATATATATATATATAAATAGATAGATAGATAGATAGATATAGATATATGAATATATAAATACAAATTTTACCTCCCTGACAGGGAAATGAACTCGGGTCCTCTGAGCGAGACTCCCAGCTCCTATCCATATCACCACACCACCTACTAACCAGATGCCTTACATCCATCATGGAAGTTACCTATATACTCTTAGCAGAGCAGTGATAGCGGAGGTTTTTACAGACAATCCGCTGAATGCCCATCAGGATTGTCTGTAAAATCTTGCTATCACTGCTCTGCTAAATTTAGCTTCCATGATATAAAGGCATCTGGTTAGACAAACTGCTGACTGGGTGGTGTTTTGATATGGATAGGAGCCATATTCTCACTCAGAGGACCCAGTTCAATTCCCTGATAGAGAAGGTAAAATTTGTATTTCACTATTAAATGCATTACTGCATTCTACCGTCTTTCATACATAGATATAACCCTGGTAACCTGATTTGTGAGTTTAATTTCTAATTCAGTCCAGCCGAATGCCCATGGGGATTGTCTGTAAAATCTTGCTATCACTGCTCTGCTAAGAGTATATAGGTAACTTCCATGATTGATATAAGGCATCTGGTTAGACAAACCTTTTAGTGGGTGGTGTTTTGATATGGAT
>BOPN01001065.1:317197-337197 GCA_017312705.2 Penaeus japonicus
CAGTGTGAATAATTATACAGAGGTCTTGGTGGCATAAGTGTGCTGATGCAGGTAAATCTGTCTTTTTACCTATCAGAGTGATTTCTATTATTGTTTTTTTCTTCAGTGGCAGATAATGGAAATTATCATTATTATTAGTATGATTACTGTAATATAGGTTTAGCTTAAAATATAGATGGCACTCAAAGGAAAAAATCCTTGAATAGTGCCCATCCACAGTTTCTACCAAACACCAACTTCAGAGAGTAATGACACACAGCAAGATGCTGACCTCTGGCTTTAAAATACTGGAAGTGCTTGATATATATAGACAGAATGAAAGGAGGAAGGTGAACCAGACCATGTTCATGTTCTGTAACATTCCCTAGTGCCAGTATGGATGGTTTATATTGTGGCACTTGGAGATCTAAACACAGTTTGCCCTCCTCTTCTCTATTTCTTCATGTTTTTTGTAGGGAATGGTTATTTCTTTCATATTTGTTTATGAAAGTAAAAAGATATGAAAAAAAAGCTAGAGTGAGCTGATATGGACTCTATACTAAAATTTTAGTCAATTACAACATTGAAAAAGCCTGTCAGATAGCATATATAAGCCTCATGATATAGTAAAGCACAAAAATGGACAAACACAAAAAAGACTAGTATCACAACGAGTGAATGAAAATGAGCGAGAAAGCCCTTGATATGTCAGGATGCTCCCTCCCTATAAAATCAGTCATGTCTAGTGTGCTGAGCATGTTGCAGTGGTGCCTGCTTTGTGGTCAAAACATGAAAATGGATACCCCATATCCAGTGGGTTGATACCTACTAGTTTTCATGGGAATGAATAACTGTTTATTTATTTTTCTTATTTTCATTTTTGCATAAGCTTTATATTTAATTTTCCTGAAATGAAATTCTAAAGCTAATCAACATTCTCTTTTCGGCAGGATGGTGAAAAGGAAGAACAAAATCAAGATGTGAATGAGGATGAAAAGAAAACAAAGGGGAAGGAGAAACAGGCTGAAGGGTGACACAATAAATACTGCAGACCAATTTATCTGATTAAGAAGAAATTATCTCCATAGATGTAAGCTCATTGGTAATAGTAATGGAAAGAAATGTGTGTTAGTTCATTTTCTTATAAGAAATCCATCTCCATCATGATAAATATAAAGGATTAATATTATTACAGTACTTAATCAGAGCAAGTGCATCTTATTCTCATCCATAAATATTTGGCATGGAGTATTAGGATTATGACTTTTATAGGAAATGAACTGTACTGTGATAATTTTTTATGCACTACTAAGAGAAAAAAAGGAAAACCAGTTCTTATCATTATTCTGCTTTTTTTATCTTAATATGATGGTTATTATTTCAGTTTTCAGAGTATATATAGATTATTGAGTGGTTAAGGTATGTAAACAATCTCATGTTGACTTGGGTAAGATAACAATCATGTGTCACTTGCAATGCATAATTTATGGAGGAACTTCCATAGTATTTATACTTGATGCTAATTCAATATTGTAGTTCAATTTATTTCAAAGAAGAATTTACCTTCATGAACTGTCATGGAGGTTTAAATTCATTAAAACCAAGAAGAGGGTAAATAATCTCATTAGGAATTAAGTTCATGTTGCAACAATAAGCAACATGTAAGTTAAACTTCCAGTAAAAGCATTAGACTTGTTAATAGTGTCTGTAAAACAAGATGATAGTGTTACTAGTGCAAATGTAGTGTTTTTTCATCACATCATCTAGAGATATACATTTCAGAATATCCATCAGTAGAAAATAAGCTTTACCTTCTACTTTTGGTGTTTACCTTGGACTGTGAAAGAATGTCATTCAACTGTTATTTTGTGTTTTGAAGAATTATTAACTGTTGTAGAAGAGGTCACTGTAGTAGATACTGTATAGATACCAAAATAAGAATATATGGAAGATCTAACTGTCCAAGTTATTGTGATGATCATATGAATTATGATAGTATTTACTTCTTTCTATGAAAAAGACAAATCTTGGAGAAATTGAGAATTATGTCCAAGTATGTAATTACCAATAATATACTTTATATACAGTACATACTAACATATCTGCTGTAGCAGAAGCCTTTATCATGCTTTTATTGTGTAATTCTTGTGTCTCAAGTGAAGGGCTAATGTGTCATTTTGCAAAACATTGTTTGGTCCAAGGGATCAAAAATACTGAAGAGGTCATTCACCTCCACCAGGTAACAACTGATAATCTCTCAGGTTTTGTTATGGTTGTTCACATTTGATATTCCTAAATACCATCATTCCGAATCAGTTCGTAGAAATGTAACAATTACCAGGTTTTACAGGAAGCTGAAGTAATATGTGTGTATATATATATATATATATATATATATATATATATATATATATATATATATATATATATATATATATATATATATATATATATATATATATATTTATATGTGTGTGTGTATGTATGTATATATATATATATATATATATATATATATATATATATATATATATATATATATATATATATATATACACAAATGTATGGATTCATTTATTTCCATTTATTCCATGTAGTTAAATGTTTTTTGCATATATACATACACAGTAAAATATGATCTGATAAGCCACCTGCTGGATCATGAGCATGGATTGATAATGCCAAAATGTTATTGCCAAAACACTTTCCTGAAGATCATTTGTATTTGTTAAGAAAGCTATCAGGAATATATGTACTACCATGTGTACCATGTGCCCAGGAGTGGGTATATTAAGTCCACCTTCCCAATTTATGCTCACTCTATATAATTGGTTTTAAAATCAGACAGTTAAGAAACAAAGAGTGTAGTTCCTGCAACATCCTCAGTCTTAGGGATGCCAGGCATTGTTTCATTTGTGGAGGGAATCCCCAGAGGATATTCCAGCTTAATCTTGCTCATAGTCACTGCCATGTCTTCTCTGGTGATTCCTTGTGTTAAAACCACTAATCAAGGAACAGAAATAGATTGGGGCATACAGGAGGTTTAGGAAGCAAATTATTAATTTTGGGAGAATATAAAGTGAGGATAACAGTTATTTAGGCGTTTTAACATGACTCAATTAAGATGTGAGTTTTCTGGGCATAAATTTACAAGAGACATCTACAATTAGATGGTTCTCTTACACATAATACTATCTTCTTGTATATTGTTTTGATGGGAAGAAGCGAGGTTTTAGAATGCAGTAAGGTTTGCTGTATCACTTGCAAGAAAGGCACTCTTTACATAAACATGCTGTAATATGTTTTCAAAATAATTTCTTGAATATCATCATATCATTCATGCAATGTTGAAAACCCAGGATAAAATACTATAATATTTCCATACCTTTTATAAGTATTACACCAGCATTCATACCGAAAGAGTGGGATTATTAATTATTGATTCCTGTCAAACTCTCAACAGTGTAAAATTAGCACTTCATATGAAGTGGCTAAAGTAAAGTAATATTTCATATGAGACTTCATAGCACCACAAACTGATATTTTCTTGTTCCAGTAATTCTGATACCACAGGTCAGAGTTAACAGTTATTTTATTACATTTTTAGAAATCATTTACTAGTCAAAGTGTTTTTAGAGCATGAGCACAATATTTCCTTTCATTTGTATGTTGTGCTGCATTTTTATTGCAACTAGCTTTATTTTTCCAGATGCTGAAACAATGACTGAAATAAGAAATCTTTCTATAACTAGAGCTTATTTTTAGGCTATCTTTTATATTTTGTTGAAGTTTTACTGAATAACCCATTCACAACAGGGCTTATAGTTGCGTAATACCGCTCCCACCAGTTAGATAACAAGCGCTTAGTAACTAAGCATGATAATTGGATAATTGGGATGATAATTGGAGGTTTTTGTATTTGTTTACATTATTTTCACAAGTGAATAAAAAGTGTCTACACACCCAGGGAGAGTAAAATATTACGCTGACACGATAACATGTCATCCGGCGTGAATGGGTTAACCCGGTGCAGACATGGCTGTTTTGGCTCCAAATGGTCTAAACACCAAGGTATTACAAATGCTGAAGCCTAATGCCATGGGCTATTCACCTACACCAGCCACGGCCAAGCGCTACACGCCCTATCACCTGGCGTGCCAATCAGATGGAAAGCCATAACAAAATGTCTTGTCCCTGGTGGCTGGTCCTGCCACCATTTGACGTGATATCTTGTCACCCAGTATTAACGGGTTAAATGAAGGACATAACAGAAGTAAAGCTTTTTGTTTTTAACAACTGAGCTAATGTGCAGATTAAGTTAGATTTAAATTATAGATGAAACATTGAACTATTCTTATCTTTCCTTTCTATTGTTTGTATTAAACAAATCACAAAACTTGCAAGGGATAGGGAAGCAAGTACTGGGTAAATAAACATCTGATTCACTGTTAAATTTTGTGTTATTTAAGTCTGTACTGGAAAGTATAAATGGAACATAAAAGAGTGAATGTATTTTTGTATTACCCATTATTGGAGTATGTGTCTTGTATGTGTTTGTGCATACATTAGTGTTTGTTAGATTTTGTTAATGCCACCTTCTTGGGTGTCTTACTCCTGTTCCCTCCTCCTTTTGTCAGCAGTTGCCTGTTCTATACTTGGCCTGATCTAAACATTTACACTTTGAGCACCTCTGCTTTCTTCCAGAAGTAAATACATTATTTAAATCTTGTAAAAACATTTGCACAGTAGAAATGCTCAGTTGTTAATACTATCTCTTATTGAGGAACAAACTTTATTGTGACTAGGTTTTGTTAGTTTTATTCTTACTAAATTTTCTTTCATGTTTGTTCTGTGCCTTATGTGTGTCCCATATGTGTAACCAGTATTCCTTTTATCTCTCTCTCTCTCTCTCTCTCTCTCTCTCTCTCTCTCTCTCTCTCTCTCTCTCTCTTCCCTTCTCTCTCTCTCTCTCTCTCTCTCTCTCTCTCTCTCTCTCTCTCTCTCTCTCTCTCTCTCTCTCTCTCTCTCTCTCTCTCTCTCTCTCTCTCTCTCTCTCTCTCTCTCTCTCTCTCTCTCTCTCTCTCTTTTACATTTCATCCTAGGCTCTACTGTGATTTGTCCGTCCATAAAAGTAATTGTCATTTATTATGTGTAAGCTTGGTACAGCAAAATTCCTTTTATAATGTATATTTATTGGGAGAAAGTATGTGCATAGCAAGAATTTTCTGATTCTTTTTCTTTTTATTATCATTATTATTATTATTGTTATTATTATTATTATTATTATTATTATTATTATAGATTCAGGTATTATACATGCATTATATAAAGTTTATTCTATTATAGTTCAGGATTTGAAGCCAGTCTAAGGACACTCTCATTACCCATTGCAAACAGAGAATGGTGATTGATAAGACTGGTTCAATGGTCTGATTATGGTAGTATATGCATACACAGATTAATTTTCTTTGTGTTGGTAGATGCAATTCATACTTAGCCATCCACACAAACGTTTTTTTCATATATATATATAATATATATATATATATATATATATATATATATATATATATATATATATATATATATATATATATATATATATATATATATATATATATATATGTATATATACATATATATATATATATATATATATATATATATATATATATATATATATATATGTATATATACATATATATATATATATATATATATATATATATATATATATATATATATCTTTGTATATATGTATATATATATATATATATATATATATATATATATATATATATATATATATATATATATATATATATATATATATATATATATTTATATATATATCTTTGACTATATATGTTTATATATATATATATATATATATATATATATATATATATATATATATATATATATATATATATATATCTTTGACCTATATATGTATATATATATATATATATATATATATATATATATATATATATATATATATATATGTATATATATATATATATATATATATATATATATATATATATATATATATATATATATATATATCTTTGACCTATATATGTATATATATATATATATATATATATATATATATATATATATATATATATATGTATATATATATATATATATATATATATATATTATATATATATATATATATATATATATATCTTTGACCTGACCATTTCAGTATTTATTTATGATTGGTTGAGCATTTTCTTTTCTAGTATTGAAGATTATTTTTTTTTTTAAATATGCACTAATATCTCAGTATTAAGAAAAGTGGATATAAATGTTTAGTAGTATTTACAGGAATATGATTAAATGGAACAGGAATTCAGAGAAGTGGCAGGCATTCATTTTTTAAAAAGCTAGGCAATTGTTCCTTTTCTGTATACATATGGCTGTTTCTTATTAACTTGATCCTAATTTTAGCAAAGGGAACTGTAGTGTGTGCTGTTAAAGTGGGAGATGGTAGGAGAATGGCACTTAGGATTTTAGAATTCTGTTCTTTTGCTTCATTCAGTTACTCTGTGCATTAACCCATTGCGTACGGGTGTCATGACATACATGACACAGGAGCACTGGCCTGACAATGGACATCATGACATGTATGATGTTCGGGGATTTTGGATTATTGTGTTATTTTATTGTACTATGAGTATTGAGTGAGTGATGGTGACAATTGCAGTCATAATTACTATAATTGCTATAAGATTAAGCAACATGGGTTTTATCTACCATCCAAAACCTACTTTCTTCTAGCACCAGCACCAGCAGGAGAGAGAGCCTTAAATGGCACCTATCCATGGTCTCTAGCAAGCACTATCTTGTCTACATTGTGCCCCTGTGCCAATAGGAATGCCTTTTACTGTGGCACAGTCATAAGCACAAGTTTCCTTCCTCTTCTCTACCTCTACATGTTATCTTCATTGTGAATGGTTATATGTTTCATATTAATTCATGACAGTACATAAATACAAAAAAATAAAGTTGCATTTTGTCCTCCCATAAAATAGCAATACTTCAATCACACTGAGTATGAAAAAATATTGAGCTGATGTGAACCCTAAACTACAATTTTAGTCAGCTACAGCACTCTAAATACAGTAAAACACACAAAAATTAAAACACAAAAATGGCTCTAGCTTTACAGTGAGTTACTAAAAGAGAATGGGAAAAATCAAGGTATGTTGTGGGAAGCTGCCTCACTCTGAAGTAAAACCCATCCTGGAGACTGGGCAAGTAAATCTATTCCCCGTCCGCAATGGGTTAATATCATACCAACATAGATAGATAGAGAAGTATCTGAAATATTAAAAAATCAATATTGTGCTATTTGTAAGAAGATTTTAGTGAATCAGTGATCCATCTTTTTCTTTGAGAAAGATTTGCTCAATACTTTTCAAGTTGAATTTAATAACTGATGTGTCTCAGAATAAGAATGATGTATGTAGTATTATATGGAGAGACAGAACTGGTTCTTAATCCACCAAAGTGGTTCTTTCATTTTATAAACACTGAACCTCTAAACGTGATATTGTTTTTCATATCAATTGATATGTCAACAAAGGTCCCAATAGAAAAGCATTTTATATCATGTCCAGGAGTCTTACAACAAAGATGCATTGCATGCAAAAGCATTCTTGGAATAGAACAACTAAACATTAATCTTGTCTTAGTTGTAATAATGTGTGTGAGGTTTAAATGAGCTTGAATATTATTTATTGTAATTGTGGCAAAGCTATCAGTGATTGCAGAAGTTTATTCTTCACTTGCAGTTTGACATAAGGAAGCCAAGATTTTTTTTCTATATATTTATTCATCATTTATTTCTCAACTTCAGGTATACAGTAAAGCAAATTGATTTTTGATATATGTGAAGTGTGACTCTTGATCTGCTGGAACCAGTGATCCTTGAGGTAAGCATAATCATCAGCACAAGCACTGTCTAGGTGTGTGGAAACATCACTCTCATTGGTGTGCTTTTGGCTATCATCCAGTATAATACTTTGGGGATACTTATAGTCATTCATGTTGAAGCTTGTATTGCCAATCATAATCCATTCCATATTACTGTGATCTTAAGGTTAGTTATATTTACTCTGTGTGAGGTAATATAATGTCTAAATATATAGATAACTCTAATTTAATTTATAATTATGTATGTAACTGGGATTGTCTTTTAATTAGGAAGCATAAAACATTTACATAAGAATACATAAATGTTCATGATTAGAAAAATCAAACAAAGATATTAAAAAGGACACTTTCAACCATTTCACATTCAGGCATTATCACAAATAATTTGATCTTTGAAAGCTAACTGGAGCAGGGCTATTAACCCTGAAATTCATGAGCCATGAGGATTGCCTATGATGGTTCTGTTTAACTAGCAAAGTATTTGTCTTATTTTCAAGCTGCTGATATTTCATCTCTGTTGAATCTATGACAATATAGTATTTTGTTGTTTTTGCACTGCAATATGGTGCATTTTCAAGTCCTGACAAGTTCTCTGTGCAGTCTCGTGATGCTGTTAAAGACATTCAAATGAATAGTTATTCATATGATCTATATCCAACACATTGTAGGAAGTTTCTCCTTCAGGGGGCTAAAGTTAGAGCTTTAGCTTTCTATGTTTAAATCCCCCTTCTGATTTACTCAGACTCTTAATACTTCATTAGAATATTTAGGGTGGCAGTACACAATACATTCTATATCTGCATGGTAGTGGGTGATATTGAAGTTATAAGATTTTTCTGTTGTAGTATTATTGATTACATTTATTAGGGGTGCAGAGCATGCATGAATTAAGGTAATGCAGAAGTAATAGATATAAATCTGTCTTGGTCATTAATAACATATGAGATGTAAGAGTAAGTATCCAGCTTTTTAGAAAACAAGTTTGTCCGTAGACAATAAATTTCAGTGACCATGTTATAGTGTACAAGTGGTAGAATTCTATTTTGAAATTACAAGACTGCTGTATACATTTTACAGAATTATTCTTTTCTATAAATCCCTTGTTTATCATGGAATTGTTAACTTCTTTTAAACAAAAAACTTTCTCTTAAGTATTTGTTATAAGTGTTCGTAAAGTACAATATTAAACTACTAGAAATACTCATTAATGTGGAAAGTACGACATGTTAGAAGTCAACATTAAAACTATATTTAGATTTTAGGGAGCTGACCAGTTCTGTAAATTAGACTTTCTTAATTTATTGTCTGAACATGAGGTGCATATGCATATCAAAACATATACACACTCATAGCCACACGTAAGCCTAAATCCACACACACACACACACCAACTGTAACCCCAAACCCACCCACCCCACAGTTACATGCACAGCAAGTGCACATGCTTGCACACATGTATGCAAACATGCACATGTGCACATACACATACACATACACATACACACACACTTACATACACACACCCACACGCAAACACAAACGCAAACACACACACACACACACACACACACACACACACACACACACACACACACACACACACACACACACACACACACACACACACACACACACACACATACACACACATACACATACATACACACACACATACATACACACACACACACACACACACACACACACACACACACACACACACACACACACACACACACACACACACACACACACACACACACACACACACACACACACACACACACACACACACACATACACACATACATACACACACATACACACACACACACACACACACACACACACACACACACACACACACATACACACACACACACACACATACACACACACACACACACACACACACACACACACACACACACACACACACACACACACACACACACACACACACACACACACACACACACACACACACACACACACACACACACACCAAATGTACATGTATTTGATGTGCTTTATTATGCTTATAGCAAGCATTTTTTTTTTTTACATATTATGCCTAATATTCTTGTTATTTAAATGTTACAAGTTATTAGTGATTGTATGATAATTTTGTGTTTTATCTACTTTAATTTTTTTTTTATGTAAAATATTGCAGTATTTATAAGTACTCGATGTGAATATTTATTTTGGAAGTACATGTCAAGAGCCATATTTTAAAACAACTATGATGTTAAATCACCGACTTAGTATTTTCATATGCTATGTATTTTGAGCAATGTATTTGCGCATGTTCCTGTGCTAAAAGTGAATATCATTTTAATATCTCTGTCTTGTAGACTTAAGGAATGATCCTTTTGTGATTCAATATTGCTCTCCTCATTCTGCATTATATCTATCAAGCATCTCAGTTATGAATATAAAGTCATTAATGATTTCATATTCTGAATAAAAAGTGTTTCATAAATTTGTGTTCACTTCATATGCCTATTTTTTTTAATTATTGATCATTAAGGAGAATGCCTTTTGTGTGCATTCTGCATTAGGTATTGGGCAAGTTAGTATTATGTGTCAGAAACATGCTTTTTATCTGTTATTATGTTGAAATTGTAACTGTTGCTACACTTAATTTATTTCATACTTGTATGTTGTTTTACAAATGTTTTCATGTTTTAGAAATCTGTAAACAAGGAAATGTTATTCAAACAACACTGCCTCAGTTAATGGTACCTATATAGCATTTCTTTTTTGTCTTTTCTAAGGCATAGTTTTTATATATTACTATTTCCCTCTTTTTATTCAACCTATATGTTGAATTTGTCAAGGCTTAATTTCTAACTTTCCCTATATAAACTTATTCCATCCAATTTCAGCTGTACTGGACATGATGCAATTCAACATGCCTGACTCAATATAAGGCTGTATGAATAGCTGTTACCAAAAATTAATTCTAGATTTGCTGTTTTGTTTATGTTATATCACGAGTCATTTCATAACATACTGTGCAATTAAGTTTTATGTATAAGTGCAGTTTCAGAATTTTAACTGTTGTGGATTTAGCGTCTGAATTATGCATGCATTAATCATGAAATTATAGAACTAAAGCTTTATTTATTTGGTGCAGGTTCTCAGCCATTATTAAAAATTACCTTGAAGCCAAGGTCTGTGATGTTCAAGGGTTGATGTGTCAGTGCATGTGTGTATGACTCTGAGGAAGGCTGTGTGTAGAATTCTAAGAAAGTAACATGGCTGTTTGGAGGATTATCCATAGTTTAGAGTATCCAGTTCATAGCAAGTAATCTTGACCTTGACAACTCTTTAACAGTCTATATGTTATTTTGCAAGTCACTCTTTACAACTATATCTTGATGTTAATGCTTCATGCAGATGCTGCACTTGTCTTTCTGGGGAATTTAGTTAAAGTCTTTTGTTGTCCCAATTATGGGAGACGAAGGAACTTTTACATTCTATACCAACTTAAGATTGTGAAATAACAGGAAATAAAGATATGAGTAACATTTATGTTTTATTACAAGCCACTTTTTTAAATGTACTTTTACGGATTTAAGCCACTGCTTTCATGATAAGCTACATGTATTAAACTGCAAGTGGTGATGGTAAGTTTATATTCTATATGCAGGGCCTCTGAGAGGAATTTTACCAAGAGGTAATAATGTTCCCCCTTCCCTCCTCCATTAACCCTTTTTCGGTCTAGCTTCAAGAAGCTGACATTTTGTCTAGCAGTCTCTTAATTTTAAGACTGAATTTGTGAAATTAGGATTATTATGTTACCAGAATTGCAAAAGAAATATAAATAACTCATGGTGAACAAGCCAAGATCAGAAGATTTTTTAATATTCTAATTATTCCTTATTATAGTGGCACAAAGAATGGCATTTGTGTGTGTCTGGAGGTGTTGAACCAGTTGTAAGAAGAGAATCTTTGGCCTCACGTTCAGGTGTGAATCCCTCCTGCCCCCTAACCTAACCCCTTTCATGCCAGGCCATTTTCCTTTATTTTCCAGTATATTTACTAAAATGAACATACTTCATTCATGAGGACACACACATGTACCTGTTAACTCGCTCATTCAATAGATCAGACAAATACAAATAAAGAAATGAGTATACACCCAAAGGCTTGCAAATCCGCAAAGACATTCAACTTTTTTGTCTTCTAGTGACCTCACTGCTCCTTCAACCAAGGTGATACAAAAATACAGGAGCATTTCATATGAACAGGTTATCTGTCAGTTACGAAATATTTTTAAGTGTTGAGGAAACTTCAAACTGGAAAATGGCATTGACATACTAAGACCTACTAAACAATTACAATTGATAAGTATTCTATGACCACATCACACACATTCGTTATCACAAACACACCTTCTCTTCTTCCTTTGTTGATAAGGCAGAGACCTCACGGATTAGCAGATGTGAATTTGATGGGCATTCCTAAGGCCCAAGGGCCTCTTGCACTACCTGCATAACATCTGAACATTAAAGAAAAATAATAATATAAGAAGTGTTCCTACAAGTTGAAATACAGCATTGCCCATGTTTTAAGACCATTGCATTAAGTACATGATATGCCTCAACTACAAGAAATGGCTGGAAAGTTATGATGGTAGATCTACCATCAGGGCAGGCAAATGATTAATTGTCCTTTTTATAGCAATACAGTGCTATTTAAGTATACATTGAATTGCGAAACTAATGAGCTCCATGAAATTCCTAGGAAGCAGTTGTGTTTGTGTATAACCAACATGTGTATGTGTGGGGGGTTGTCTTCGTTGTTTCCCCTAGTTTCCGTCCTGTCTTTGCTTAGTTTGTCAATGTGTCTTGTCTTTATTTCCTCCAACTTTCCACGACATGCTGTTGGCTTGTAAGAACCTTAGGTGTAAAGGAAGTTCACTCTTGTTCTTTTCAGATTACCACATGATTGGCCATGGAGTCTGTCAGATGCAAAATGGTTCTAGTGCTTCGGAGCGAACTGAGAAAGTGGGGTTTCGGACACTAGATTCTCCACTCCAGGTATTCAAGTCGCTGTCAGTGCCACTCCCGCAAAAGGAATCGATTTTGCATAGTACAGCGCCTTGAATCCATACTCTTAGTTTAATTAATCTTGGTGACGACCCTCCTCCTCTCCTTAAGAAGTAACCTCCGGGCTCGATGGTTCACTGGGAAGGGATTTCCAAATGGCACTACTCTCCCCCTAGTCCTCTGCCAAGGAGTTTTATTCACCTATGTGCTTATTGCGCTTGGTGAGGCGATTGAGCGATCCCGTGTATGAGTACGCCCTTTGGCTAGCGACATATCATTAGGTTAATCGGCTTGTCTTCTTATTTAGGCTTGAGTAAACTGTCACTGCATTATCAGGTCACTCAAATACAAGGCAGTGATGAAGTTGATTACCCCTGTAGCTGTTAGGCACAGAAGCACTAATGCTCAGCGTCCCTTCGTTAGACTCCATTATAGCAGGGCTCAGGAGGGTGAATGAAGTGCTCACTCTATATCAAATCTTACAAATTGAATTGTTGACAAACATAGCAAGGACTTGATCATGGCAACCAATCTAGGATCCTAGGGGCAAGAAAGAGTCTGAAGAGAAAGTCTAGAACCCTAAGCTGCCTGATGTTAGGCCGACACACACACACACACACACACACACACACACACACACACACACACACACACACACACACACACACACACACACACACACACACACACACACACACATATATATATATAAATATATATATAAATATATATATATATATATATATATATATATATATATATATATATATATATATATATAACGCTTTAATAATCTACATCTAAATTTCACCATGAATGTGAAACCACAATAGTGAAAATTACTTTGAATACACCTCCAACTGTCACATTTAATGATAACCATTATTATAATATATTATCGAAGTACTGACTTAGCAATATACCTTATAACGATTAGTATGTGGTTTCCTATTTGTGATATAGCAAGAAAGATGGCGTCTAAGGCAAGATATGAGAGCACAGGTTTCTCTGCCTGATTTAATTTTTGTGGCAATTATTGTTATGTACACAACTATATGTTGAGTATACCATCAAATACTATATGTCGAAATTCTATAGCGCTATACCAGGTGATGAGTTACACGACTCTCTTCTACGGCAAGATGTTTCCCTCAGCTCGCTTAAGATAGGAAGGTTAATATGCTTCCCGCCTGACCAAAGGGAAGACCCCACCAAGCAAGTCCTGGTAGATTTGAAGGGAGCCCCAGTCGTGTCACTTGAACTTGGCAATTAGGGCTCCTACGGCTTTAGGACGTACGCCCCTGAGCCACTTCGGTGGTTTAAGTGCCAGAAATACGGACACCACCAGGCCATCTGCAAGGCAAGGCCCCAGTGTGGTGTCTGTAGCAAGATACACAGCACTGAGGTGTACCTCAAAGTGCACAAAGATGATAAAAGAGACACCATTACAAAGTGTCCCAACTGCGTCTAGAGGCATCATGCCAGAAGCCTAGCCTGTTCCGTCACAAAAGAGACGGTTCTAAGGCGCAGGAGGTCTTTGCAAAACCACCAGACTTTGTTCCTGCCCCACCAGGCACCTATATCTGCGAGCAGAACAAAGGGTTAACGCCCCCGTCCCCCTAAAAAAAGAAGGAAGCACCGCCAAAATTCAAACCACCACCGGACACCTTCGAGTTCCCGGCACTTGTGGAGGTTCCACGACAGAACCAGATCCGAAAGGAGTTTAGGAACCCCACAAAACCCTTCCCAAGAGTGGATGGACCCATATTCTTATCTGAGAGGAACTTGGCGCTCCTACTGCCGGCGGTAATCACAGCAGTAGCAATAGCTTTGGGGAGGGCTAGTGAGGAGACGGAGAAGGCAATCAAGGTCGCAGTGACCCAGAATGTCACTGGGGCATCTGACACCGAGACTGATTATGTTGACGTCATGGATGGCGCAGACTCGGGTTAGTGCAATGGTTCCTAAGCCAAGCATATTGCAGTGGAATATCCAGAACATCATGCGATCCAAAATATTGATGATGTCATGCTCCAGGAGACTTCGCTTCTCATGATTTCAACCTTTTGTGCTGCCTAGCACGCCAGACACTAGAGGTATGATTATCCTGTTGAAAGCAACTATCTTCTGCTCCTTAATCGCGATTCCAGTGCAGTGTGGAGAAGGCATCGAATCCCTTGCCGTTGAGATCAACCTGGCTCAAGCTCAAGCTGTACAGTGTGTAGAGCAAGCTAGGTCGTAGGAGCTTAAATATTAGCGAGTCTGCGCTACTGCGACACAGGACTACATTAAGGCTAGCAACTACATTTTGTCTCCCAACCGCAGACTTAATGCAGCAGGCTACTATATAACCGAGGTTCTTGAGTCACGGCCAGAGATCGCTCTTCTCAACAGCCGAGAGCCGACACATATCGGCGGTGGGGTCCTCACCTTTGCCACTGCGGCTCTGGTTGAGAGAATAACATGGTCAGTGGACGAGACTGTCATAAGTCTCACTATCTTGTTAAAATCTCCAAGGTCTGAAAGCTGTAGCATAAAGCATGACGACCCGTTTACACAAGGAAATTCACTTACACAGATCACGCACATAAAAAGAAAGAGGGAGAGAGAGTGATAATCAGGCAAAATGTCGGATAAGGGATGTTTTTTATTGGAGGGGGGTGGGGGCTGAATGTGCAATGAGGAAAACAAACCACTGTCAGTCATTCCTAACCTTTACACCTTGGAGGAACTCCAGAAATAAAATTACACTTTAGGGAACCCCTACCTATAGAATATATATATATATATATATATATATATATATATATATATATATATATATATATATATATATATATACATATATATGTATATGTATATATATATATATATTCATATTTATATGTATATATATAAAGATACAGATATAGATATATATGTATATATATATATATATATATGTATGTATGTATATATATACATATATATATATGCATATATATATATATATATATATATATATATATATAGATAGATAGATAGATAGATAGATAGATAGATAGATAGATAGATATGCGCACATACGTGTTTACACACACACACACACATACATATATATATATATATATATATATATATATATATATATATATATATATATATATATATATATGTATGTATGTGTGTGTGTGTGTGTGTGTAAATTCTAAAGTTGACATTACAAATTTGAACTGATTTACCTTCAATGTTACACTTGGGCTCGTTTCTACATTTCAGTTCATTTTTTTCGTTCTTCTATACAGATTCCATTGACCTTTTACGAAACCTTGGTGAGAACTACAGATATGACCGGTGGCGCAAGGGCATTTTTAGCATTTCAGAAGCATATTCCACACGCTTTTGTGTTGACTAATGCTCTATCATCAGTAGTAAGTAAAGGAACCAGAATTTCATGATTTCAATCAGGAAAAAAATGTACAATTATGCATATACATGTAGATCTATCGGAAATTATATGACAATATATTTTCATCTGACTTTATAGCATAGTTGCATTTACTTGGATGTTCATATATTTCTGTCAATTATGTAATAATTTGCTGTGAGGGTACAATCCACTCCACTTTTTAAAAGGGCTGTCCCCTGGATCTGTCATTCATCAGGTATGAATATAGTTGCACATTAGTACTGGTAAGTCGGCGAAGCAAGCAAGGTGGACGAAACTGTAATCTGCAGTGAAGAATGTAACGCACTTCTGAGTGTTATAAATCTGGGTACCTTATACTACAGACTTTCACGCCACCCAGTATGATATACAAAGAGTTGTCACCAAATAGAGATAAGGAGATCATCAGTATTATGGTTATACTAATGGTACATTGTAAATGTAAGGACAAAAACACAGTGAAGTCAAGGGAACGAATTAGTAGTGGACTCCAATATTCGGTGTGTTTTGGGCGTCTATACGGGAAAAATTAGGTTGTGTTTTGGCTGACACAATTAGTTGCATACGGAAAAATGCTGTAATAAGGTACGTGTATGAGAGAACTTTAAGTAACAACTATGGATACAACATGGAAAGATTAAAGAAACAAGAATTGTTTCAGAAAATTAGTTTTACATACGAATGAAATGTACAATAGTTTCGAAGTGTTTAATTCGACCCTCAAAAGCTAGTTTAGCTGTTACACTGAACCTTGCAGCAAGGGAGAGGAGAAACACTTGAACAATGAGCAGACTAAACAAAATAACACTACAGTAATACTTTTGTGGAGCTGATGGAGAATCACAAACCATTTTAGGATCGAAAGTATCTGATAAATCATTGAGATATCAACGAATTGATGTGAATATGTAAGTAAAATATACCGGGGATATATAAATATACGTGTATGAAAATCATCACTTATATTGAAGATGAATCTCTCAGGAATGAGAGAAGCAACTAAAGGGAAGACCTTAGGATAGAACCCATAGGATTTCAGAATCCGTAACAAGCTGGGGATAATTGGATAGTTATTTCCCAGGGCTTATTGTCCATTCGGGAACAAATAATTTTATTATTACATGCCATCTGAAAGCATCAGAAGCTATATTCATATCATAACCATAAGTAAATATACACTGCAATATTTCAATACAATATTGCCCACACAATGTATTTGTGCGCAAAAGCGCGCGTAATGGCAAACTTGCGATTGCTACATGCTCAGTTGAGTACTCAACCATCCACACGCATTTAATTCAGTACAGAGAGTGTCTCAAACTCGTAATACCTATCAACTGTAAATGTAGTGATGGTTTATCATCAAAAGACTGGAGGTGCCGGGGATCGAACCCGGGGCCTCTCACATGCAAAGCGAGCGCTCTACCACTGAGCTACACCCCCGTATCAATGGAGATGAAATGTTCAATTTTTATTCTCTTGTAATTTTATATTTGTGTGAATAATTTCATATTTGTAGCTCATTTATACTCCATCTATGATATTTACACTGATGGTCTGGATAGATCTTGTTAATCACATCCGCGCATTAACCAATGGCCTATACTTAGCTCACCGCTGTCTACATGCCATTCGGCGCTCTGAGGAAGACCAACTTATCATCTGCAGGAGCTCTAACAGGCACGGTAGCCACATCAATCGCTTGACCCGGTCTCTTTTATGGGAGGAAAGAACACAAGCAATATCATTCCATTAGTCAAAGGTCTTATAAATACACTCACGCACGCACGCACGCACGCACGCACGCACGCACACACACACACACACACACACACACACACACACACACACACACACACACACACACACACACACACACACACACACACACACACACACACACACACGCACACACACACGCATACGCACATACACACACACATACATACATATATATATGTGTGTGTGTGTGTGTGTGTGGGTATAATTATATATATATATATATATATATAGAGAGAGAGAGAGAGAGAGAGAGAGAGAGAGAGAGAGAGAGAGAGAGAGAGAGAGGGGGGGGGGGAGAGAAAGAGAAAGAAAGAGAGAGAGAGAGAGAGATATTTTCTTTTGATTTGATAAAGTTTATTTGCAAAACAGTGTACATGCCCTAAAAAAGCCAGGGTAAGATATCAAAATATCTATCTAGACTGGCTGAGCGCCTATTGGGTAAAGAGCTTAGTCAAGCAATAATCTTACATGCCTGAGGGGCTGCATCATACTGGTTAACATATTTACCTGTATTATCTGGTCAGTAAAAAGAAACTTTTATATCACAAATGATGTTCTTCGTACAGTGCTGTTCGTACGGCAAAGGAAGTAGTGGGCGAGACAATGTGATTTATTATTTTAGCACGTTTTGCAGTGATGTTATGCGACTGGTTTTGCATCCCAAACTGTACCCTGCACATATTGTATAGTAAACGTAGGTTTATATAACTTGCTGCCTCTGCAACAGACCTCTATACAATTCATAGGGTCTGTCCATGTTTGATGTCCCAGCAATACTTCCATACTGCCATGACCATTCTTTCTCATATTTACTGTAGTCCATACTTGATTTTCATAATCTCTTAAACAGCTGATAATATATATATTTTTTCATTTGATTTAGAGTTAATGGTATAGCAATGTTTTATTATATCTGTATTGTGCACGTTACTATGTTTGTGTTTTTGTGATTGATGTGGGATGTTTCTAGATACCATGATTTCTGGGGTAAATACAATGAGTCTATAGAGTGCACCCTGACTGTCAGAAAATACATCTGGGTGACGCATGAGTTGTGGTTACCCAGTCTAAAATTCGCACACTTTCTCTGAAGGAAATTAGGAATCAGGAATTAGGGCACCAATCCCAGCTGCTCCATAAGGATCAGTAGTGGCATCGCAGTAGATTGCAAGGGGAGATTACCATCAGGAGGATGGAAAATTTCTTCTGTATTTTAGGGGAGACTTTAGTTTTGATCTCAAAATCATGGATTTAGGTCCTGGTAATCTGTCAATATGGACATATACTGAGTTCTGTGCCATGGTGCAGATAGTTTAGTATCCGAAATATTTAGAGTATCAATGTTCCACACATTAAAGCTGATAGTCTGGGCAGTTTGTTTACATCGTTTCAAAGATGGAAACAGAAGCATATATATATGCATAACATCGCTAGCATCATCACGCCCTATACCTAATGTCCCATGCACGAGGGGTTTTCTCAACGGGGTAAAATGTTCACTACAGTTATCATCATCATGGTAATAGACATTTGAAAAATGATGAGGGATATCAACGTTGTTATTATAAACGGATGCTCCGTTAACGGTTAGAAAGAATTTCCTAATGCTGTTGTGATCGAAATAAAAGGGGTTCTTTTTTTAGAGACCTAGCAAAAGCGTCTGTATCGCCTATGAAAAGGTACAACTTTCCAGAGGGTGAGGCCTCAGTAGATTTTTTTTTTTATTGCAATGACCGCATTCCTTTTCAACCGTCGGGTCGTTTATCAGCAAATGTAGCAAATTACCACCTTGATTTGTTACG
>BOPN01001065.1:344697-349697 GCA_017312705.2 Penaeus japonicus
GTGGCATATAACAGTGTGTAAGAGGTGGCTTGACTAAAACTCTCTTTTTAAAGAGATAAACAGGGAGTTTCATCCTTCCACTTAAACACCTAATTATCTAATTTTTACCTATTTCATCATATTTCTGTGTCCCCACATCCACCTCACTTGTTGTGTCATCATCGCAATCCATGTTCAGCTGGGATTATGGATTATTTGTTGTACATATTTACTATTGTGCATATCAAGGAATAGGTGCATAGATACTAGGTCTTCTGATTGAATTTTCCCTTTAGGGAGGGGGCCGTGTGAGTGCTTCCTTGCACGTAGCACGGACGGTATGCAGAAGGGCTGAAAGATCCATTGTACCTCTTGCCACTGGTGGATTTGTTGATGAACAGGTGTTAATTTACATCAACAGGTAAGGAATTTTACTTTCTAGAAGAACCTTAATGAAACATATTATAGTAAGACTTTATTGATTTACAACCTAGAGCTATCTCTGGTATAATCATGTAATATGGTTGAATCTTTTGATTGAATTAATTTTATATTTTAAATTAATATATTTCCCAGCTTATAAGACACACTCTTTCACTCCCAAAAATGATACCAAAAGTACAATGTAATTTAACCCAATGATGCTTGGTAAGCTTTGAAGTGGGTGGTTTTCTGGGCAGGATAAATTTGGAGCCAAAGACTATTTTCTGAGAGTGCAGCTGCAGGATACCTTGCCATGATACTGTTACTCTAAACCTAATGCTTGGAAGACTTTTGCCTGAGTGTTTAACCCATTGGCAGCAGATGGCATGATTTGCTGCAAAGGCAGAGTCAGTCATAGACGCGGATGGCACCATGCCAGACATGTAAACCAGCCATCCTACTGCACAAATATTTATATAATACTGCGACCAATGGGTTAATATGCTTCTTGTTAGGTATGTAGTTTCCATTTAAGTAGCATTAACCCACACAGGACGGGTGGTACAGCATGTGTACCGCGCATTCAAAAGCCCAGTTGCCGGGCGGCACAGTATTGTGCCGGCCATTCAATTGATTTAGGCCTAATAATTCGAACGCCCCGGCATTTGGACATTCAAGGCTAGAATTCCCCCGTCGGGAATGGGTTAAGAAGATTGTAGAAGACTGAATGTAAAGAAAGTACCATAGTTCTATGGTAAGAATAAAAATTATCAGGTGATATTACATAATCAGGGGTATAGATGTTCAGGGTGGAAGCTAAAAAAGAATGCCTAAATTATTATCTTTATGACTATGCTATACTAATGACATCAGTATTACGCTAAGAATGGGAAACAAACCAACAGACAAGCATAAACATCTAGACCCTATAATTTTGTCAACAATGCCTGATCATAATAATGGTAACTATGATTATGCTACTCTAATGACATAGATGTTTATTAAATAACTTAGTGTATAAAAAGAGGTGAGCAGAAACACATATTCAAATCTCGTGGCATGTATACATAGTAGGATAGAGGGCATCCATTGTTTTGTTTGGACCACAAAATGGGTATCAGTGCCACCTGCTTGGCCCAACAGACAGGCTTTATTTCAGAGAGAGGGAGGGTGAGGCAACATAGCTAAAGCTTTCTTACTCTCCCTTGATGCCATTCAAGGTTTTCTTTCCTGCTGGCACATGGAGAGAGTGGTGCCATCTATGATGAAGACTTTAAACTAGAATGGAATTACGGTAATTAGCGTAATGTTAATTTCCATCATATGTTAGTAAATATAACTAATACTCCAAGTATCATCGTAAAAAAAAAAAATAATAATAATAATAATAATAATAGAAACACTTATAGGTAAAAAACAAAGATTCTCATCATCCAGATGTATGATTTTTTACTATCAGCACCTTTACGTCACTCACCCATATCAAACAGGTTAAGCCCTGGCGGATGAATATTCCCTCACTTTAAATTTCATACTAGATGATTATCTCTCAGGATAGCAATATTATATTATTTGGTACTATAGATCCAAAGAATGAAATTAAATCCTGTAACGAAATGGGGTGTGACTCATATGCTGGGAAAATACTTAATTATACCTTTCAGATTATTTTCTTTCAGCTTCAATTTCCTCCTTCCTAGAGTATTACAAAAATAATTTCCACAAAGTATGATATTAACAGGTATTGCAATTTATTTTTGTTCTTTATGTCAAATTTTATAATGTATTTTGTATTCCTTATTGCAGGTTGAGTGACTATCTGTTCACAATTGCCCGGTATGCTTCAGTGCTCGACGGAAATAAAGAAACTATATATATAAGGCCCCAGTCACGCAAAGCTCACAATCTAGAGAGAAAACTAACAGAGAGTCAAGAAGTTGTTCACCATGATAAATAAGCAGTTCTGTTGGTGACTGTCAGAATGTGTATGTAAAAACTGAGATGTTAGATATTCAGAAGTGGGCGAAGGACATATAAGAAGTCAGGAAATATATTTGGTAACTGTGAGCAAATATATATTTCTCAGGTCTTTCACACTTCTCTCATTAGAAAACTTGTGGTTGAATAGAGAAATATGACCAATTTGAACTTTTGTAGCTTACTGCATTTAGTACACCTATGTGTATGTATAGTTTTCTCTTTCCTCTAGGCTTCCAATAAATCAAAATGTAGGTCTGTATAGAATAGGTTTGTGTTCCTGGTTCAGCACCAATAGGGACGAACCAACTTTTTTTATATAAATCAGGGATAAAGCTTTAGAAATGTGTTGTAATATATTGTCTCCAACTGTTGTGTCAGTATTCATATATGTTTAACTTATGCACAAAGTAAAAAAAAGTAATAGGATGGACCAAGGAGAAATGCTTTTGTTACAAAAAGATTAGAATGTAATACTTTGAAAAGTACTCTGAGAAAATATAGACCTATCTTTCTATGCTCAACTTTCTTTTCACAAAAACAACTGAAAATCAGTCCAAGTGTGTTTTCTTTGCATCAGAGATTGGAGGGATAGATGCTTGAAATTTGTCTCATTTTTTGTTATTTAACACATTAACTGCCAATAGTCAGTGCTGTAGAGGCAGTGACATGACACAAGGGGATGGGTACTTGCTCTTCTCATTCAATACTTTGTATTACAACAATAAAGTCTTGGGATACATGGTACATATGGGGATACATCAGCCCAAGATATTTAGCACAGCCAAATGAGCCATCAGTAGTAAAAGAATCCTTTGGTATTTTGAATGATTGGTTTTGTTTCAGAATAATTTGATATTTAGTTGAGTTGTAAATATGAGAAAAGTTGGGTTTTTTTTGGGAGGGAGGAAAAAAAATTGTATCGGGTGAGGAGTGAAAGTCTTTCATTGTCATATTTTTAATATGTATGTATACTATCCTATCACTAAAATATCATTCTTTTAATATGTTATTTATTTTGACCTGTTTTATAGATGAATTATGGGTCTAAACAAAAAAACAAAAAATCACTAATGTACTACTACTGGTGGTTAATGCAGATGGTATTGCAAGTTTGAAAAGTACCAAAGGTGGCACATATGGCAGTTAATATGTTAAAATAGAACTGTAGTCAGTCATTAAAAGGAAAAAAAAAGTCAGTACTTGCTTCCTTTGTTATAGAGAAGAAAGGCTGATAGATTGGGCAAAGAAAGTGAATTGTTAATAGTAAGTTGACACTGAAATGATAAGAGAGAAAGACTTTATACATAACTCTGAAGCACAATATGTATGAAGCACATAGACTTCTGAGTTGAACTTACAGATCTCAGATTTATTAGACAGTGTCTTTTGATAAGAAAAATATGTATGTATTTTATACTTTTGTGTATTCAAAGATATAAAATCTTTATTTTTTAGTGTATATATTCTCCACATCAAGGTCCTTTATAATATCAATATATGCAATGTTTAATGTGATACTTGTTCATTAAATGTTGTTTTATCATTTGTGTGGCATTAGGTTGTATGTACTAAAACACATATTATACTCAGTATTTCAAGAGTATTTCAGTTACTACCAGTTATATGCAGCTTTCAATTTTTCACAATGGTAAGCTCCCAATATTTTCAAAATGTTTTCTTGGTGTTGATAGCAATGTTAGAATTACAACAACTAATCCCAATATCTTTGCCACATTGGATATTAGGATTATCTTTGTGGTGAAGGCCTTGTGTGCTTGCATACATAATGATACAAAAGTTAGATATCTTCACTGTGCAGAATTCTCATTGCAGATGAGCTGACCTGATATTGATGACTGTGCAATATACGTAATTATGATGTTACAATAAAAATGAGTATTGAATATCTTCATTTCATTTGCAGGGATTAGTATCAGAGTTCTTGTGATTTTGCTTTATTTTGTAAATAGTTGTGATTGTTAACTAGTGAATAAAATGTTTTCATTGTCATTTGTTTATTATTGTATTCTCATGAAGTTCCAACTGTTTTACCACTATTTCTTCTTGATGTGACTGAAGTAATGAAGTAATCAATGTTGAAAGTCCTGAAACAACTTCAGAAGCTTTAAAAAGAATCTATGGATATGGATAATGTATTCCAGGACTTGGGAGATGAACAAACTAAATGATTCGCTTGTGTGAATTTCTCATCTGGAGCTAAGTCATCAAGAACAATTCTCTCTGCAGGCTTTAGGAAGAGAAAGCAACTGTGATAAGATTTACAAATTGAGGATACATCATGCTTGCAAAAAAGAGGGAAATGAGTGAAAGGGATCTTTTTTGTGAAAGTGACTGATTAACCCTCTCTGGACAGGTGGTACACTACGGTACCGCTCATTCAAGGGTCGGGTGGCACCATATGGTGCCAGTCATTTAATTGATTTAGGCCTAAGCGTTCGAAAGCCCCGGCATTGTGACATGCAAGGCTGGAATGACCCCGTCGTGAGTGGGTTAATAGATTCATCAAATACCTTTCACTTGTTAAGGACAAAGGAATTCCTACAACTGGAACAGACTTCTTTAGTAATGAAGCTGTATCAATCATCTCAGCAAGAAGC
>BOPN01001066.1:0-25545 GCA_017312705.2 Penaeus japonicus
ATATATGTATATATATATATATGAATATCAAGTGAATTGATAAAGTTATGACAATGCTACAGACTGCATATACCCTTGCCAGAGTATGAGGTATTCTAAACTATAGTCTAAGTAGGGACAATTTGCACTTCAATGTATGCCATTCATCTGCAGTTGGTTGCACTTTACTGTTAGTATATATACATGATAGTACATACCCTGTACATAAACAAATATTGTTGCTTGTATATAATCATCAATTTGTCTATCTACCTATTGATCTATCTATTATTTATAAATGAAGGTCAGTAATACATAAAGTTATGTAAAATGTATTTATTCTTTACCTTCAGAAGATAGTTGATTATCACACAGACACATATAAATATTAGTTAAAGCTAAACTCAAAATTTAAGACAATAATAAATATTGAATAAATACGTCAAGAAGCTCATTGCACCAGTTGAGACCATTTTCATATCTAAGAAGTACCTATGAGTTCTTAATGTAAGATTAATCTAAAGAAGCACATTAATATTAGGCTTGAGTTGATTCAGCAAGTACAAAAACAACACAACTCAACACCATATACCTGAAATTGCAGTGTCATGAGATACAGGAACCTTTATATAAAATTAAAGCC
Source organism: Penaeus japonicus (assembly GCA_017312705.2). Classification (NCBI taxonomy): domain Eukaryota; kingdom Metazoa; phylum Arthropoda; class Malacostraca; order Decapoda; family Penaeidae; genus Penaeus; species Penaeus japonicus. The sequence goes on from BOPN01001066.1 coordinate 623, forward strand.
CAAAAACAGGAAACATAATGGAAGAGATATTGCATTTTTTCAATTAAATCAAATAAAATAAAAAATCACAAACAGAGAAGCTTTTAAGTATATCTTGAAGCAGCTTTTTGTGTTTCAGTACAACAGCCATTCAACCTTGACCCAACTGACATTTTAGGTTGATCAGATACATTGCTGTTAGCTTGCAAATTACTTTTTGCTAAGTGTGAATACTTAATCATAACACAAAAAAATATATTCTAAAGAGCAAATTACATGCAACAACATTTTCTATTATTTTACTTCACCTAGTTTATGGAATATATAATCCTTCCCAGACAAAAATAAAATTCAATCAAACATTTATGCTCACTCCAAAAACAGCACTGCCATCCATTTTCATGAACACGCTGAGCATTTCATAATAGTATAGAAACTTAAGTACCATTCATATCAAACCCCAAAATCACTTTTTTTTAAATGTGCATTAATAATAAAAAAAGGTCGTAAAATAATATAGGGAACAAAATACCACCTTGTGCAAAAGAGATTCTAATTCATGATTATCAAATGTTATTGATACAGGTAATGTTACAATTGCAATTAGTAACATCAAAATTATATCATCAAAAAAAGAAGAATCACAGCAGTCAGTGAGATCATCAACGTCTATTCTCTTTAGTAAGTAAGAGAGGAAAAGGAGAGCAGTGACAATGGCTTTTATATTAAAAGTTTTCTCTGCAAATTTATCACTCGCATTACACAGTTAAGCAGTTTATTAGACACAGTTTGGTTATTTCTTTTTCTTTTCGCTCTCTTGAAATCTTGTTAACCTGCAGAGAGTAAGTACCATTATCCAAGCCCTATATAGAAGGTAATTAATTATCTTAAGTTTATTTCTGGTAATACTTCTAATATATTTAAAGAGTACCCATGAAATAAAGGAAAAGTCTGTACTATCTACCCATAGTTAGATAATTCACAATTACATACCTTGCAATGTAACTCATTCACCAGGTATGTTTTCATAATCAAAACCATGTCAGGTGAATATGATTAGAACCTTAACTAAACTATTCTAAATACTGTTAATATTCCCTGTTAAAAATAATCTGGAATGTGTTCATAAGCACTGAAACAAACTATTCTGAGTTTGACATAAAATCAAATCTCTGCGGGAGAAATGAATGCACCATGCCTTTTGCATCCACTAGTATCTTCGTTAATTACACTGTTTCATAATACCACTGTCAAGAATTTCTTTTTGCTGTTGCTCTTGTTTTGCCATTATACTGTTGCTGACTTGCTGCTGCTCTACTGTTGTAGTTTTACTGTTTCCTTGGTCTTTTTATGCTGTTGGTGCATCGTAATTATTATTCTTTAAATCCGTTCTTACTAGTATTATTATTTTTGTTACTATGTTGTTGTTGCAATTGCAGCATAAAAAGCTATAGCCCTGACACACCAATCTGAAAGTTAAATCATCATACCTTGGCAATCTAGCAGTCATGCCATTTGTCACTACAACATTATAAATAAAACATTGTAAATATGAAAGCATATAATGGATCATTTGGGTGCACAACATTAGCCCACAGAGGCCTGTATTCAAGCAATTTATGAATTATAATCAGTGACCTTATAATTAACAAAATAAATGTCTGAGAAGCACTTATTCTTTGAAAGTAAAAATCAACTATAATTGGCATTATTTGTCACCCTTGCCTGTATATTTATCCATTCAAATAATACAGACAACCAAATGAAATGCATTTCATGAAATCAGGCACACTGTTGACTGCATTGCTACCACAAAACAATAATCTAACCTTCAGCCTGTCACATCTATGGTAGTTCAAGTTGTAGCATAATGAACAGCAATACTGATAACTACCAGAAAACATAGATCTCCATATTCTTTTGGCAACAAACAAATAATTCCTTTTGACAAATTATACAGGTACAAATTACCTTAAAAAAAAAGATAAATAACATGAATCTGAGAGTACAAGTCACAGCAGCCACACAGTATCAGAAAGTAAAATAATGGACAACTATACCTACAGCCACAAAGTTACAGAGGCAAAGAATTACATGTGCTGGCACCATAAATACACAAGTATATAAAACCACTCCAAACAATCAGCCATGATCAGGTAAAGACTTATCTGGGTAAATTCTGTCATGCATGCCGATAATTGTTGTCCGCACACCTACAGAATAAATGGCAGTTGGCAGTACTGCCAGTAAGTTATTTTGCTTAAGGGTAAAGGCATTCTGCTGGTTTGTCTGTCAAAGTTCCCCAATGATAGGCTTTACCACTCCTGCTTACCAGGCATGCCAAATCACATGGATGCAGCTTTATATAGCTCATTTCACTACAAGAATAGAGCATGTGGAAAGGAATGTTGATTGTTACTCATGATATGTACTGTATATTTTTGACAAGCAGGTATAGCAGAGAAAAAATAATCCTAATCATTCAAAGTAATGTTATGATTTATTCATATTACAGAAATTTGAAAACCATCTTACTTGTTTCTTTTTTTATATATATAATATATATATATATATATATATATATATATATATATATATATATATATATATATATATATATTATATATACATATATATATATATATATATATATATATATATATATATATATATATATATATATATATATGTATATATAATATATATATATATATATATATATATATATATATAATATATATATATATATATATATATATATATTATATATATATATATATATATATATATATATATACATATATATATATATATATATATATATATATATATATATATATTATATATACATATATATATATATATATATATATATACATATATATATATATATATATACATATATATATATATATATATATACATATATATATATATATATATACATATATATATATATATATATATATATATATATATATATATATATATATATATATATATATTATATATACATATATATATATATATATATATATATATATATATATATATATATATATATATATATATATATATATATTATATATACATATATATATATATATATATATATATATATATATATATATATATATATATATATATATATATATATATATATTATATATATATATATATATATATATATATATATATATATATATATATATATATATATATATATATATATATATATATATAAAAATATAAAAATTCACAATCAGTTAGCTAAAAGATTAATTTTGTCCACAATCTGTCATCATGTTTTGGAGAAGGAGTCGAGAAACTAAACTAAATACCTTGGAAGCTGGTATCTACATTACACATTCTTTTATTGTCATTTGCAATTCTAGTGACTACATAAAATTGTATACTGCACAGCACAATGCAAAACTTTTTGTCTAAAATTTACAACGTCTATTCATCATAGCACTTGCTTTCTTATTATGTTACAAATCTGTTCAAACTGTGACAAAGTAAACATACAATGAACATAATATATCCAATCAAGACATGTAGGAAATGTATATGTAGGATCACTGCAAACATCAGAATATATTTTCTCTATAAATAATATATCTGGGACTTTTGAATTAATTCAGAAAAACAACTACAACAAGCATCATAGTGGAAAAGGAGAAACAAGGTACCTTTATATTCAAAGTCTACTGGACTCTATTACTTTGTTATATTGCAACATGCTATAAAACCTATAGTCTGGATAATCCCTCTACAAGAATCAGCATTCTAAATATTCTAATTATTATTCCATCAGATGTATGGACTGCCAATATTGTCAAATCAGATCTTAATAAAACCAAGTCAGCATAATGCTCAGGTGATTTCCTCCTGTGTTAACAGTCTTTAGTATAGCTGACTAATTTCTACCAAACCTTTAACAGTCAAAAAAATAATAATTCAGCAAAATCAATTCAACATATGCATCAATCAATATGATATTTTCCATATCAAAGGATATTTAGTGATTTTGTTACATCTAATCTCAAGTTGTAACAATCAAAACAATCAAAACAAATAACTTACATAAATCACTTATCTGAACAGTCAAATGTGTTACCTGGAAACAGTGATTTCAGAATAAAATGCACAAATTCTTTGACTACTTAGTACTCTGATGGATGGAAAATATATTTTGGGTTAACAAAGATATTTAATTTATTTTCTGGAAGACCGTATCCTTCAACTCAAGGTCATCAAAGAACTATTCTGCTTTAATAGATTCTTCTAACAGACCAAGTTGGATTGAAAGGCATAATTATCTGGAGACTAGACAGGAAAATGAATAGATTCTGTGCACTTTTCTTTTTCAGTTATTAGAAGAGAAGCATTGCCATGCATGTTGACCTGAATATATTTTAATGTTGTATTTCATTTAATCAACCTTTAATCTGCACCCATCCTCAACTGATGATCTGAACCATTCAGTGTCAAATTACATTCATCATCAATTGATGACCTACCCCCCATACATATTCCTTAGTGCTTCAGCATCTCTGACAAGACATGAGCAAAATTTCCACTTTTTTCTTTATTTCTGTAATATCTATCTTTTTTTTTTCTAAAATATTTTTTTCAATCAACTTCTTTTCTACCTGGGAGGGTAGCCATAAAAAAATCCTAACCTGCAGTTTTAGGGTTAAAGTATAGTTAAATAAGGAAAATATTTTGCTCATGTGGTAAAATCTAAATCCTTATCCCTTTCCTTACTGAGCACCCTGTAATGTTATGTGATTACCACCAACCTTATATGATGTCTCTAGATAAAAGGGTTAAATCTAAAAGTTGCATAATACATAATCAATAATGAATTAGTTGAATTTAAATAACTAATAGAAGGATTGAATTTTTCTTTAGCAGCGTCTGTAATTCCAAAGTTGTTCTTCCAAGAGTTTAACATTACAACATTTTTACTTCTATAGTTGCTGCAATTCCAATTTCCATTTTACAGTTGCCTATTATTTCAAGGAAAAATGCCCTTCATTTTTAATCTACTTATTACTAGTAAAATTTATGCTTCAGTACCAAGTGAAGAGAGGCATGACTATAGAAAGAGAAGCATCAGAAACATCTTGATAAATATGTATGCTGAGAGTGATATGACACTATTGTTACACAGTTATATTGTTATTCATATAAATCATTGGAATCATTTACTTGAATCAATTTAGCAAAGTCACGTTTTATATTCAATAACTCAATCTGTAACACTAGAATTAAACAATACAAAAAAACAAAGCCATGGGAGTCTAGGCTTCCTGATGGTGTACTCCATGTTCCACCATCATAATATGAGAGGTACTAGTTACTTAGACAATCAAAATAGTAAATATAGGATTCAATATTCAAAGGTTTTCTTTCACTGAAAGAAATATATTTCCAATATAAAATCTAACTATATTAATCACACACCTTGCTTAATTCATTAAACATTGTGCACTCCATAAAATCAAAAACAGATAAAAGCTGACCAAGGATGCTGATTTCTTTTCTTATGTATACATAGTATAAAACTATCTTAACACAAAAGGGACCCTGCAAAAAAGAATTACTTTCTAGTAAAATAAATAAATAAGATTTTGAGAAACGTCCTCCTTCCTTTAAAGGCTCTCCCAGTTCCGGAGTTCGTCCAACACTCTCTCCAGGTGAGGGTTGCCCCCTAGCCTGACAATCTCCTCGCGTGCTTCCGCTTCCAGTTTCTTCATGGTTTCTTTGGTGTGTTCGAGGGAGCCAAACTTCTCCAGAAGGGACACACAATAGCGTTTGACCTCCAAGTCTTTGGGTCTCTGGCGGATGATATCTGAGGTTTATGGTTAAGGTTGGCCAGCAAGCACTGGAGAAGGAACTCTGTATAAGCTTTTATTAACCTTTTCAACCATCTTACATCCTGTCTCTTTTTAACCTATAAAAACATCAACCATTTACCAACTCATAATGTACCACAATACTTCATTGATAACAAAATCTCACACACAAACACACACACACACACAAACATCCACAAACATATTTAACCCATTCACGCCAGGGCCATTCCAGCTTTGCACAGTCGCAATACCGGGGTTTTCGAACGCATAAGCCTAACGCCTCGAGATTCTCGGACGCACAAGCTGCGAGCCTGGGCTGCCCGCTCGCTCAACCCGAGCGTCAGGCTTGCCTTCGTATCTCGTCCCAGGCGTCTGACACAAAATACACAAAACATGTCATCACGTCAACCAGCTCCAATGGGTTAACATGATTTCATAGGCCAAAATAAATACTAGCACACACACGAACACATATCAAATATGCACCTACACATATATAATATAATCATATGAATTTGCACATGCATAGACATACGCATAATGTAAATACAAATATTCAAAAGATCATTTGAACATTAACCCTCTCTGGACGGGTGGTACCCTACGGTACTGCTCATTCAAGGGCCCGGTTGCCAGGTGGCACCATATGGTGCCAGTCATTTAATTGATTTAGGCCTAAGCGTTCGAAAGCCCCAGCATTGTGACATGCAAGGCTGGAATACCCCCTCCGTCGTGAGTGGGTTAATAAACATTTTCTCTTTGTATCATATACAAGACTAGCAAATGTCTATTAGTGCAAAATTATATTAAACTTATGGAATGATTATTGACAAATTTACAGATGTAGAACAAAGTTTAAAACATTCTATCCCCAAAAATACACAATCTTTACAAGATATTGCTACATTTACTGTATTACTTAGCTTTATAGCTGTATTAACTTTAACCCATTCGTGCCTGATGACGTGCTGACACGTTTCGTCATTTCTGCGTCAGACACTGGTGACGAGATATCTGGTCAAGGCCAGCACTCAGGGTGAGTGTGCGGACAGCCCAGGCTCGCAGCTAGTGCACCTAAGAATCCCGAGGCGTTAGGCCTATGCGTTCAAAAACCCTGGCATTCTGAACATTCAGACCCGGAATCGCCCTGGCATGAATGGGTCAATATATCAATAGACTATATAAATGAGAATTGTTCTGAAAGTTGTGGTTGTATATCAGTTCACCTTTCCAGTACCCAGAGGTCTGAACTGTTTACGGTCTGTCTGGTCTAGGACTTTAATCTGTGAAAATAGAAATAGATGCAGTAATTGTAGCCATTACAATAACAGCTTCAAAGACTGCCTAAATTCCTATTTCAGTTTCTATTATGAGAAAAAACATTCATCTAAGGATAAATCCTGCAAAACCACACAGGAAAACCCTAGAAATAAACACAAATAACATAACATAATAAAGACACAACTTCAACAACTGAAACCAATTAAAAATAAAAAGAATACAGATAATAATATAGCAGGCATAACAAAATTCAACTCAATACAGAACATTAATACACAACCAACAAAAGTAAACACAAAAGAAATCCCAACAAACCAAAATATAGTACAAACACATGCTGAAATTATAACCAAAGCACACAGCTCAACAGCTGGACAAAAATAAAGAATCAAAGAACACAAAGTCAAACTCAAGGCTCATAAAAAAAGAGATTCATCAAACTTCACAGAGAACACTACACATTACAAATGTAGAAAACAACCTGAAGATCAAAGAAACAAACGAGACCACACACATTCATTAACATAGAAAACACACTAATTACATGGTCACTCCCTAAACCAAAACCACAAACAAAAACTAAAGACCAAGTGTTCTCAGGATGATATCAAATATAGTGAACAGCTTTAAACAAGGTAAAACAATCATAACAGAAGCCTTAATGTAAATAATACCAATTCAAAAGTTAGTGAATAATCCAATGCATAACCTTACACTTTGGAATGCATGACCAATATTTTCACAGGATCGGATCACTTTCGTAAAGCATTTTTCCTTTTGTTGAAATTACAAGCTATTTATTCCTTCAGTTATGATGATCGATCATACCATACCAAACACTTGTTAGTATCATTCTGCTAACAGAATGATATGATTTCATATGCACACATCCTAAAATGTGGCCCATCTCTGAGGAGTTAAAACAAAATACAATTAACTATCTACTTCATAAAGAGAACCCAAGTCTAATTGCCATAAGCAAAAACTGGCAAATATAAAAGGACAATCTTAAGCTTTAAAGTATTAAAACTAAAGGATAATTTCATCAACAAAAGGCTAACAAAACAGGCAAAAATCTATTTGACTTCATCTCTGAATAAAACTAAATCCTCCAAACTCCATCTAGCCAAACAACCAGATCAGACCCCCAGAATAGGCAAAAAAGCAACACTAGACTTATTGATAGGGTCATCCAACTTCAGCCAGCTCTTAACCCAATCCCGATGGGCCCGGCAATAATTGGAAACCCCCTACGCCGGGCCTATGCAATATTGCATCGGGAACGTCGCACTGGTGTGTCGCCCCGTCATTGGGCATTTAGCTGTGTCACACGGGTGTGACGCACCGTCATCATAGGGTTAACAGAAATAGGCCCAAACTTAGGAAGTGACCACTTAAAAATTCTTATAAAAGATAAAACTGAAAAAAAATAAAATAAAGAATAGAGCTAAGTAAGATAAAAATTCAGTATCAACAAAAATAACAAACACTAAAAAAGACACTGGAAAAACTCTTAACTTAGTCTAAAAGAATCATTCCTGAATAATAAATGTAAAAAATAATAAAACTGAGAAACAAGACACAATAATAGTTGGAGAAAAAGACCAAACTCAGAGAACCTAACTGAATACAAGAGATTAGCATCAGAGGTTAAACAAACAATATAAAATGCGTAAAGTAAATCATGGGCAAATGTTCATATTCAGATAAGTTCCTCTAGGATAACCACTAAACTCAATATTATTCAGCATATTAATGCCAAATCTAATATTCCTAATAGAAATCGACAAATCAATAAATGCAGATGATCTGACCCTCATTACCACAAACAAAGACAATGAAAATGCAAAAAGTAACTCAAAATCAAAATCACAATTGAATATGTAAATCAATGGCATCTCAAAATAAATGTAGCAAAAAAAGTAAAATAATGTATTTCACTAATAACAAGATAAGAAACACCCAAAAAAGAATCAATTACTGGGACGAAAATTTGATGCTCAAAAATTGAAATGGAAAATTCATATTGGAAACATAAGAATAAAAAGAAGAGCAGGAGTTAGCCTAATTTTAAAAATGGGATGAGTATCTTTGGTAACAATCACAGAAATGCTGTTAAAATTCTACACTAAACATATAAAAACAAAAACAGACTATGGCAATACAATCTATGGGACAGCAAATAGGACAGAAATAAAAAAGTTAGGACCATTACAAAACAAGGCACTGAGAATAGCCACAAGCCATTTAAAGTTGATGCCTATAATAGCATAACAAACCTTGACAAAAAAATTATACTAATAAGCAAAATAATAAAAGAACAAATGATGATTGAAATCATTAAAAACTTTTATACAACCTCAAATATAAAAACACTAGTACATGGGACTATAAAAACTTCCTACAACCAAAAGATAAATGTTCAAACAAGCACTGTCCCAAACACAAGTCCCATTCCAACATGGTATGATATCACCCAGAACATAAAATCAATATGAACAACTATGCAAAAAATGACTCACAAATGGCAAAATACACACAATTCCAAATGTTAATAAACACAATCTACTTGAATTTCAATAGAATATTCACCAATGGATCAAATATAAATGTATATAGAAGACAAAAAAGATACAATATGCTAACTCCCAACTCAGAAATAACATAAGCACAACTGTACACCATAAAACAAAGAATCAAATACAAACAGAACAATAAATTAACATGTTTAGTAATCTTCACAGACTCGAAATCCACATTAGAATCAATAGACAACCTTAAACCAAAATATTACCATCACACTAAATATGAGACACTAGAGACTAATTTATTGAACTGCAACTCTTAAACAAAAAAAATGCTATAGTAGATTCCTTCTCACAAAAACATAAAGGGAAATGAAATTACCAATCTAGCTGCCAAAACAGCATGCAGCATAAGAAATTCCATGACCATAACCAATAACTCAAAACAAATTCATAAAAAGGAAGACAAGAATAAAGAAAAGACACCTGGGTAACCAACCTACAAAGAATACTAGTAACAAAAGACTACTTCCTAAAAAAATACAATCCAGAACCATGGATAAGATCCAAAGATAGGAAATTAAGCATAAGTTTAACAATATTAAAACCAACACACACAAGACTAAATCACCCATACACAAAATGAAAATTGAAAGGGACCCATCTCCAATGCCCAAGATTCTATTCACATAGAACAAAATTAAAAGACACTTTTAAAAAAATCAAGATCTATAACCTAACAACAAATCTTCACCAACAAAGTACTACATTCTAAGACACACAAAAAAATTCCAAAGGAGGATAAAAATCATAAACGTCATTTTAACCCATTCGCGCTGGTTGACATCCTATCACAAGGTCGAAAAATATCCCCAGACTCGGGTGACGTTCTGAGACGTCGTGCATCTTCTCACCGATTTCCAGGAGGGGCAATGTGACGTGCTGAAACGTCAGCAATAGATCACTAGATTGTTCTCAAATATAATCATTTTACATAATTTCTTAGACTCTGTTACTTTAGTTTAGGTGTTTGAGTGTCATAAAATGAGATATAATGTTAAAAAAAACGACGTCACAGAAAACTATGTGATATTGATTACATCAAGGTAATTTCTGCTTCTTGATTGGTTGAATAAAAAGTTCTGAATCGAAAAACTATTGTAAAATCAAATGTGTTTGGCCAAGAAATAAAATAAAATAAAAAATTACTAATGCAATACTACTTCTAATTTGATGATTAACCATGATATCACGTCATTTCACGTCACGAGGTACACATACATATTCATATGTACGTGTCTGATTATTCATATTGTTCTTCTCTTCGTTTTCGTTAAAAAAAAAAAATAAGTATAAAACATGTTTTTTGATACCCCACTCAGAGATTGCTTTCACTTTCCTTTAGTATTTTCACATAGAAGTGAAGAATATAGGCAAAGTTCAATAACATAAAAACTAAAAAGGCATTAGTGTGGCATGTTTTTCGACTAAAATAACACCTCTGAACATGGCAATATTTTTACGTGCCTTTACATTATAGACACATTCATGAAAACCATAAGAATAGGGTAGGTGAAAAACGCTCTGAGAGGATCAGCGTGACCCCATACAGCTAGATAACACCCCGGCACGAAGTGTTGCGCGCTTGTTGTCTTCCTGGCATAAGCTGAAGTACACGAAAATACGTCCAGTCACAAATGGGTTAAGAAACAAAGACCAAAGGAAAAGGGAAAAAAATAAAAAATGGGAGATTCAGGGAATATTGACTAAATATAGTCTGAAACCCCCTATAAAAGAAAAAATAAATTGTGGGTCATAAACAGTTTTCCATCAGTTAATCTGAGCTAACTCCAAGAAGGCCATATCCCATGGTTTTCTGGCTAGCCATTCTATCCGTTCAACACCGAAGTCAGATTGATTCTTAAAAAGCCCAAGGAAATTCTAAAAGAACTACAAACAGTTGCTAATTCTATTGAGCACATGAGGTTTTGCGGTCTTCAATCCAAATATCACTGCTAGAAATAGACTTGATGAATAAATGAATCTGAAATAGATATAAAATAAATTGTATCAATGAAAAAAAAAAAAATCTATATCTATACTTGTGTAATGTCTTGGCATAAAAAGGATACTAATAACTTGCTGGTCGTCAGGATGGGTTTTAATGGCATGGATGACTGGAAAACTGAATTTGCCCTCAGTCAAATCTTCACAGTAGCTCTTACTGTCACTGTACTGTAAAAAGAAGAAAACAACAGTTATCACACATAATTTTCTTGTCTTACAAGTCATTGTGATTACGAGAGTGGCATTCTACTTATTACTATTCAAACTAATGAAAACAAACCTACTAAATAGCAATGCAATGGCTCTTCCTTCTTATTTCATAGTTTACAGAGTTATCAACATGATACAAATCTACATTCTTGACTTGAAGTAATAAATATAGCAATAGATAAAAATGTAACTGCAGAAATAATGCAATTTAAAAAATAGGAATAATTCATTTTTTAAATCATGATAGTACTAAGACTGAAGGAAAATATGGCAAATACAGCATCAAGGTGTTAACCCACTCACGACGGGGGCATTCCAGCCTTGAATGTCACAATGCCGGGGCTTTTGAGCGCTTAGGCCTAAATCAATTAAATGGCTGGCACAATATTGTGCCGCTCGGCCACTGGGCTTTTGAATGAGCAGTACAGTATTGTACCACCCGTCCAGAGAGGGTTAAACCAGTTAGGAATCAATTGAGCTCACTTAGCTTGATTAAAAATACACCAACAAAGTCTATGGTCATCTTAATCATAGGAGTTTTTTATCAGGACTTCAATACCACATTAAGGGAACAAGTATACTGGTTATGTCAGCTTTCATAACAGCTCTAAAGAATAAAAGTCTTTTATCATTTCCTTCTCATTTAAAATCTGAAGCAGACATCAGTCATGAGATATATTAACCCATTGCAGATGGGTGCCATGATATACATGATGCAGGAGCTCTGGCCTGATGACAGGCATCATGACATACATGATGTTCAGGGATTTAGATCATTGTGTTATTTTATTGTGCTGTAAGGAATCCCTCCGTTCTTCGTCCCTCCATGCGAGCCTACCTACGATCTCTCGCTTCCACAGCTCTGGAGTCCGGAGGCGACTTGGCATTTTTTTAAATTATTTTGCATTTGTACTATATTTCTGTCGTGTTTTTATTTCCTCATGGCATGTTTTTGTCTGTTTTTAGTTCGCTTGTGTTTTTGTTTCAGTTTACCTTACCAAACGTTTTCCTTCTTAGTTTTTTGCTTTTTGTTTTACCGAGTCTGTTTTTGCTTTTATCTCCTATTTTAATTGGTCATTTTATTGAGTTTTAAATAGCTGTTTTACGGGGTATTTCTATTTTCCTATCAGTTGTTTTTATAATATTTTGTCGAATCATGATGACGTGAAGGTACACCTTTACAAATGTCGTATTTTATTTGTTCATTATTTTATTGTAAATCTCTTTTATTTTGTGATTTTATTCTATTGTGTTTTACGACAACCTTCCCCATATTTTTTTTACTGCAATTATATTTTATTTTTGTATTTATTATTTTTACGTGACCTGTGACGTCACAAAGCTTATAAATATGACCCGTTTTACACCAAATACAGTCAGTCTATACCAGTCAGCGGTAGTTTTTGTTACTCCTTTTCCACCTGAAACACCGGTTACCAGAAGAAACCAGCAAAGAAAAGATAAGTCTTGGGATCCTGACATTTTATTATTAATAGGAGCTGGACGTGATTTCTTTTTACATATATATAAATCTTAACAGTGAGGTTTTGTGTTTTTATAGTTTTGCTTGCTTTGTGTTTTTTTACTTCTCATTTATCATCCCTTCAGGACTTGCTGTGTTTTTGTTTTAACTTTAATTCTTTGCCTTTTAGTTATAGCTTTTGGCCTTTGCCATTGTTTTTTCTTCAGTTTTTGTTTTTAGAATCACCTTCAGTGACCCTTATGCTGCCATGTTTTAGTAATTTGTTTCTTTTATGTAAGGCCTTTTGCCAGAGGATCATTTATGATCCCTCTTTCGTTTTAGTTAGTTTTTAAAGTAAGCCCTTAGCTTAGCACTTCCCTTTGGAGTTGCTCTTATTTTTATGGCAGTTTGATAATTTTAGGATTACATTAACCTGTTTATTCTTTTATTTGTTTTATCTATTAATATTATCTAGTGCTCTTAGTGTATTTTCTATTTAATGGTTGATAGGCTGAACGTTGAGGAGCTATACACTGGAACTACCCCATTCTGTTTTTGTTCAGATTCCCTTCTTCCACGCTACCATATTTCATGGGGATCTAATTGCAGGGGTCTGATCAAGTTCATACTTGCATCCCATTTTGCCAGCTTCGAGGAAGGGGGTTGGTAGTGCGGGGCCCCTGCCATACAATTGATACGCTACAGCTTCATTTTGGTGTGCAGCGGTGGGACTTGCTACGCCACCTCTTGTTTCATTTTTAGGCGTGAATTTCCAGTGAATAAGCTTTTGCTTTTGTATTACTCCTTAACGTTGAGACGTCCAGCATAGTTTTTTTCCGTTAGTTTTACATCATGCATGTTTTACGTAGATTTTTGTGAGCCACTTTGTCATTTTATTTTTGTGTTGCTTTTCTATTTTACGTCTTTTACAGATTTTCAGGATCGTAGTTTTCTTTGTATTTTATTAAGAGCTTGGCCTTTTTATTATTCAGTGCTTTTATCTCATTCCTTTCAGAGGTCGCTTTTTTCACCTAACTGCCAGCTCGCACAGTTTAGGCATTTTTCTTGTGGCTCATTTAGCTAGGGACTCTTTTATTTCATGTGCTTTCCCCTCTTTTAACCAGCTTTTCCCAAGCCAGCTTCAAGTCCTTTGTCACTGTGTCTGGTGACAGTTTACAGTGTGGTGGTCGGTGTTTGTTGTGTCCTCTTGTATTTCCTGCGTCTGTTCTAGTATTGCTGCTTTTTGTTTGAAGTTATTATCCAGTAAACCTTGGATAGTTTACGGTCGTCATTTACAAAGCAGCTCCGATGTATGCTATCTAAGGTCGTACCAGTATGACCAGAGATCAAGAGAGGCGAAGGAGAAACGAACGGTTCCAGCAGCGCAGAAACCTCCGTTCTAACAGCCAGCCCACGTCCCGTGATCCATCTCCTGCCAGTGCAACTTCAGAGCTTCATCACCTGCCTGTGGTCGCTGGTGGCTCCAACCCAGAAGTAAGGCAAGCAGTTCAAGTGATGGCGACCGAAATTACAATGTTCAGGGAAGTTCTGGATAGGGTAAACGCTCTGGTTGACGAAGTCCGTGAATACAAAGAGCAAAACAATCAACTCGACGCACGGCTTCAAAGGTATGAGGATAATGTCAGGGAGCAGGAGCGAGCAGATGAAGTTAGAAGACAAGCTGATGAGCGTGTGGAGTTCGAGCGGCAACAGCAGAATGCGGTAGCAGAGAGGGATGAGCAGATCCGGCAGCTTCGTCAGCAACTCCAAGAACGTGATGGTGAGCTGGATGGTGATCGACGTGCTCAACAGGACATCCAATCTGAAGTCCCTGTACGCGAGGATGCCGAACGTCAGCAGCAAGTAGTGTTGGATGATCGTGACCAGCGAATTTAGCAGCTACAGGCTCAGCTTCGGGCACGAGAGAGTGAACTAGCGGACTAGCGTCGCACTGCTGCAACACTTCCTGTCGCCAGCCAGGTTACTACCGGTGACGTGGTCAGTAGTCATTCATGTAGCCATCAGCATCCACCTGCCACGGGTGGTATCCATCTTCCTCGTGCACCACCGCAGCCCTTCCCACGTAGCCGGCCCAATACTCCTGAACGTGTAGGGTGCCTCCCATCTTTACAGCCACAACAATATCATTTACCTCCAGTTTCGTCACACCAGCCCTCAGTGGAAGCAGGAAGGTGTTCTAGAATCAGGTACCGCACTGCAGAGATTGTACCAGCACCCACTATCCAGCCTCCACCACCACCCAAGTATCCTACATCTTCACAAAGGAGAAGATACCTTTTTTCAAAGGTGATACGACTGCCTCCCAGCCTCTTAAAAAGAATCAAGAGATTGAAGGTTGGTTACGGGCTATAGAGAATGCTGTGAATCCATCCACTTCAGAGGCCTACATTCAAGCAGCCTGGGTGAATTGATTATATTGCAGAATGGGAGACCTTCAAAGCAGCTTTACGCAGTAAGTTCCGAGGCACTTATACCGCTGCAGATTTTTTATAAGGTTCTTTATGAAAATCGCATGACCTGAGGACAGGCCCTCATGGACTACTTCCATGTTTTAGTAACTTGTTTCTTTTATGTAAGGCCTTTTGCCAGAGGATCCTTTCAGATTCCTCCTTCGTTTTAGTTATCTTTTTATAGTAAGCCCTTAGCTTAGCACTTCCCTTTTGAAGCTGCTTTCACTTCCATGGCAGGTTAACGTAATTTTAGGGTTTCCTTAACCTGTTTATCTTTTTATTTGTTTTATCTATTAATACTGTCTCGTGTTTTAGTTTATATTTTATTTAATGGAAGATAGGCTGAATGTTGAGTTGTACACTTAACCTGTTTTTGTTCAGATTTCCTCCTTCCACGCTACCTCATTTCAAGGGGATCTGATTGCAGGGGTCTGATCAAGTGCATCCCATTTTGACAACTTCAGAGGAGGGAGTTGGCAGTGCGGGGCCCCTGTTATATAATTGATACGCTACATTATCATTATCTGTGTTCTTTAAAGATCACCCTGGCTATTTGTTAATTCAAACCGTCCTGCTTATCATTTGTGGAGCTTGTATTTTGCCATAGGTTCAATAGGATTGGAAGCCACTTCAGTATTTATTGTTTTCCTTTTCGGAATTCCAATAGACGCGGTTGCTGCTTCAATCGTTTATTGAACTCTAACCTATGAATTGCCAATATCTGAATGAAATAACATTTATCTATTTAAATATCTACTTTTTTAAAACTATGTCATAGAAATGAAATATGTTTGAATTCACCAAATTATTAATTCCAAGTATTATTTTCAATGTTATTGTAGGCCTATGACTTTCTGCAAGTTTACCCTAAGCTGCGTGAACATTAATCTCGCTTATTTCCTGTTAATTTTCAATATTTTGTCAAGTTCACATGAAAGTTAACAATTGCCATCATTCTGATCATAACAGGTGTACATCGAAGTGTCGTCTTAAATATTGTTTTTTTGCTGAGATAAAGCCTGAGGAGAGAGTCGTCGCTGTAGTTGCCTTTGGACATACCAGTGCTCCAACCACAGATAAATTTAGCATTGTATTCTACCATGGTAAGTTGTTCATAAATACCGACGTAGTCTGTTTACCATCATAATTGTAGTTACCAGCGTCTTCACCATGGTGAGTTCGTTAATGAATCCAGCCCCAGCAAGTCGAATGATAAGGGTTAATCGACTTTCTCACCGTAGTTTTTTTAGTAACTCTGGTAAATTGATTCCACCAATCAGCGAGCGCCTTACATGATTCTTTAGGCTCCTTTGACTAATCCCATGACAGTATACAAATCCTGATACAGCAGCGAGATTTCCATGTTTCAAGGAAGAAATTGATAAAGTTTTCTTGTGTAAAATTATTTCTACATAAATCCATCTCCTAGAAAATATTTTATTTCATGATCTTACGGATCATATATTACGTAATAATTTTTTTTTTAAATACTATTTTTCTTTTTCTTTTCTTTAGAAGGTTGTAAAAAGACAAGAAACAATGACTCCACGTAATTGAAGTGCTATTTGTATTAACGTTTTCCAAAAAAAGAAATGCCAATGAATCCAGGAACAAGATTATGAATAATTGTGTTCATTAATGCAAATACATAAATAATCAGACAGTGAGGAGCATTTTGTACTTCCTTCAATGAAAATAGAGTATGATAAAAAAAAAAGCCAAAATATGACTTGGTTTGTATTCCATAAAGATCTTCCTAGCTCTTTGTCAAATTGAACCGTCCTGCACATTACTTGTGGAGCTTGTATTTTGCCAGTAGTTCGATATATTTCAATATTTGTTGTCCTTTTCCAGAATTCCGGTAGGTAGCTGCTTCAATCATTTATCGAACCCTAACGTATGAATCAACAATTTCTGAATTAAATAATATTTATATTTTCATATAGTTGGTGTTTTTTCAAGTATGCATGAGTAATAAAATATGTTTGAATTCATCAAACTATTAATTTAATGTATTTTTTTTAATGTTATTGTAGGCCTACGGATGTCTGCAAATTTACCCTAGGTTGCATGAACATTACTCTCGCTTATTTCCTGTGAATTTCCTATATTTTTGTCATGTTCATATTAAAATGAATAGTTGCCCTGATTCTGATCATAATAGAAGTATATGCAAACTGAATGCTGATTTTTGGCCGATATAAAGCGTGAAGAGAGAGTCGTCACTGTTGTTGCCAGTGGACCTACCAGCACTCCGACTCAGAAGGCAATAACCACGAGTACTGTGGAAACTAAGGTTCACTGTCTGCCTTGAATCATGAAATGGAAATGGCTACTCTATTCCCAAAAGAGATGTCTTGATAGCTATAGGATAATTAAAGGAGAAAGCTAGGTGCATCAACAACTAGGATAACTAATGTGGAGAAAAAGTTATGTATCTTCTAACCAACATCTGAAACTAGATCCGCCGGACAGGAGAATGGTGAAAATCCAGTCTTGCCGATGGGACCAAAGTGAAGCTGAATCAGACTTTATACAAAATGAGTACACTGGCAGAATAAACTCTGGGCTATCAGGGAGAAATACAGATCATCATCAGACAAAACCAACCAAACCAACAATTTTAAACATCCTTCGGGAACTAATAATGACAAGTGCCCTTGAAGACCATGTTGACATTATCTGTAGTGATAGACACACTGCTACCACCTTCCAGTTCACTGATCACACTGACGGGCTGGCAGGAAGTAAAGAAGGACTCACTATGCTGGTCAACTGAATTGAATTGAATATTTGTCATGAAACTCATGGTCAACGGTCAAAAGTTTCAGACTATTAATCTCGTCAGACGTGCGGGCACCTTCCTTAGCTAAGAAAGGGTCAAAGCTGCAAATCCTCTAAGGAGCTGCACAGACAGCAACAGCTTTAGGAAGACTGTGACCTGTCTGTCGAGACCGGTCAGTCAGAATCCTTGTATACTTATAAGATAGCTTACAGTTATTATCCACAGAAAAATCCAAGTATATATATATATATATATATATATATATATATATATATATATATATATATATATATATTTATATATAATTTTTTTATATAAATAACTATATATATATAAATTATATATATAGATGAATATGTATATAGAAATATATATGTATATATATATATATATATATATATATATATATATATATATAGATAGATAGATAGATAGATATGTATATATATATATATATATATATATATATATATATAGAGAGAGAGAGAGAGAGAGAGAGAGAGAGAGAGAGAAAGAGAGAGAGAGAGAGAGAGAGAGAGAGAGATATATATATATATATATATATATAAATATATATATATGTATATATATATATATATATATATATATGTATATATATATATATATATATATATATATATATATGTATACATATATATATATATATATATATATATATATATATAAATATATATATATATATATATATATATATATGAATATATATGTGTGTGTATACACACTAAACATGCAGTTCGTTATAAGGGGAAAACATAACAAGCACAACATGTACAGGCACAGGAGGCATTACCAGGACAGGGTATAATGGAGGAAGAAGGGGTTACATGGTGGAGATGAGATGGCTGGTCACTTAAGTAAGGTCGCTGGGTCAACTGACTAAAATTTCAGTTCAGTTCAGAGAGATTTGCGGAGGCGTCGCTTCGCCCAGACTATATGCATCAGGCGGCTCGGCCTCTGCCAGTTTCAAGTGCTGACTCAACGACCTGCCCTGCAGCCATCGTCTTATGCCTTAGCAGTTCCCGGCTAGGATGCACCACAAGATCACTCAAGGGTTTCTTCCTGCCTTCCTCTGCCGACCTGTCTGCTAAGTGATTCCCTTTAATACCAACATGGCTTGGAATCCAGTTGATGACAATGCATCTATCCTGATCTAGAATTCTCTGTGCAATGGTGAGAATCGTGGTCAGAAGATAAACGTTATCAAGAAGCATGCTTTGTTGCAGGCTGTCAATGGCAGCCTAGAATCTGCATGTATGACAACATGCCTGTCCGTCTGGGCTGCATGAGCTAGGGCTCTCATAATGACTGCATCTGCCTGGAGTGAGGAAGCATTGTCAAATACATGCATAGCTTCAATGTACCCTTTGCTGCAAAACCGGCACCTGCAGTGCGGGTGATGGGGTCTACAGAACCATCCACGAAGTAGGTTTTACTATCCGGCAGAGTGATTGCTGCAATATTCCTCTCTGCCTCATCCCTAAACAGAAGCCCCACGGTGAGGTTGACATAGTCAGGGTGGGGGAGGTCCAGGCCCTTAACCAGTAGCATCTCCTTGAACTCGAAGGGTATGAGAGGTTTTGTTAGCAAAGAGTTCATGGTTCTGTGCAAGTCGTCGCTTCACTTTCTGTCTCAGCTGCAAGTCCAGTGGGGATTGTAGGACTTTGGCAAAGAACTAGACTGTCATTTGATCAATCTGGGTGTCCAGAGGGAAAAGATTGGCCTCCAGAAGGAGATTGGTAACCTTAGTCTACCCAGGGGCACCCAGGCTTGACTGTGATCAGGGCGACGGTGGCGTAGTCCACAATTGGATGGACAGCGTGCACATAGAAAGATCTTAGTACATGGTGACCAGCCCCTAAGTGCCACCCTGATAGAGCTCTCATGACAGAAAGTTTAGCCTTGGTCCAGTCTAGGAGATATTTAATCTCAGAGCAGAAGGTAAGGTTCTCAACAACTCATATCCCCAAGTATTGGAAGATGTGAACCTACTCTAGCACTAACCCTTGGACTCGCAGTCTTTGGTTGCAGACATTATGTTTCAGTGCCATTGCCTTCGATTTGGATGCTGAAATCTTAAGCCTGACACTGCGACATTCCTCAGATAATAGGTCCTGACAATGCTGGGCCTTTCTGGTTTTGTTCTCATTTAATCTCCCAGCAGAGATAATTGCAAGATCATCTACATATGTAACAATCTTGCACCCTGCTGGGAGTGGAAAGACGAGGATGCTTAACATGAGGGTGTTAAAAAGAGTGGAGCTAAGGACCCCCCTCCCCCCCTTGTGGAGTGCCATTCTCCAGGGCCAAATGCCTGGAGAGGTGACCTTGGAAGTTTACTGATGAGCAGACTCTCCAGTACAAAAGGCTTTTATTGCTGACAGTGTTCAGTAAGGTGGACATGCTGTGAGCTGTGCTCTTTACCTTGTGAACCTATTTAGGTGTTCATGTGGAGGTCCCTACTTCCATTGGAATTGGTTCAGTACCATTCTCTCTGCCGTCTTTCCCAGACAGCTGAGTAGAGAGATGGGAAGGTATCATCCTGGCTCCTTTGGTTTAGGGATGGGAATTATGTCAGCCCTCTTCCAGCACTGTGTTGGTGAGGAAGTCTCCCAGGTCTTGTTGATGAGATATAAGAATACAAGACCACTTTCATATCTTAGGTGGGAAATGATGGGGTTAGAGATCCCATCACAACCCAGAGCTCAACTGGAACTGTTCTTACATGAGAAAACATAGCATCTGCATCTTCAGGCTCGACCACCTTTACTCTGATAAGGGCATACCTCCTGGAAGCAGTTCCTCTTGGCATGCACTCAACTCTGCTGGTGGGCCAACACTTGTTCTAGCAGAGAACTCAAGTGCCAGTGACTCTGCCTCCAACCGCGGGTCATGGTGGGTATGTCTGGGGGCTGAGTGATTTGTGGCCCATCTGATATGGTTCCACAGTTCTGAGGGGGAGGTTCGGTGGCCAAAGGACTTCCACCACTGTAGCCACTTTTTTTGCTTTACCCTCTTATCAATTTCCTGAGCATCCCTGAGAGCCTCTCTCAACAGAGTGTGGTTATCGGGGGTTCTCTGTCTGCGGAAGTGTCTTCTGCACATATTGATTGTGTGGTTGACCTCCTTAATCTCATCATTGTAATACCAGGTGTCTTTAAAACACGAGTTTTGGGAATGGTCTCTGAGGCTGCCTCGCCCATGCCATTTACTAGTTTGGCCTCGAGTATAACCACATTATCATTAAGTTAGAAGTCACTGATTCTGAGGCACCTGGCCAGGGCCTCCTGGAAAGCTTTCCAGTTGGCCCTGTCCACCTTCAAAAGAGGATTGTGCTGGGGCACAGGTGCTAGGCCAGCTTCCTAGATGTTGGTGACTATCCCATAGTGATTGCTCATGGCAGTGTTGTCCATAGACCAATTAATTCTCTCAAATAGAGCCGCAGTGACAAAGGCAAGGTCGAGGACCACCGGCCAACATGCGCAGGCACAAGGGGATGATATCCCAAGAAGCAAACAGAATCCTCCGTTAGGGTCTCCTGAAGCATGACAACGTCAACGTTCCAAGATCGCACGATTGCATGGAGAGAGGCGTTCCTTATGGAAAAGTTATTGATGTTCCATTGTGCTAATCTGAGTCCATTAAGTGTTCATCAACGACGTCGACATAATCGGTCTCAGTGTCCGACACCCCGGTGTGGGTAACATCAGACATTTTGAATTCTGACAACTCCTTGGTGAGTTCCTCACAAAACGTGATTTCCTCACTTAACTCGTCACTGTCGTCAGGACAGGTCGAGCCATTAGTAGGCCTGGGTCTCCTGGGCGGTGGAGAATCCCTGGTCGCCTTGACCTTCTCTCTGGATGGTCATGGCTTCCTCACCCTTTTGGGTTTGGGTGCAATTTCTGCCAGTGTGGTCTTGGCTGCAGGTTGGGTAGGGAGACAAATCTCACCCTGGAACTTTGTGGGGAGAGGAGTCTTGCTCTGAGTTGGAGTGGGTGTTGAGGCCATAGGACTCATCTCCCTCTCCTTCTGGGCAGTGACAGTCTGAGACATTGCCGTCATAGCGACCTTGACTGCCTTCTCAATCTCCTCACTGTTCCTCCCCAATGCTGTCGCAACTGCCGTTACGACTGCCGTCAGCAGGAGCATCAAGTCCTTCTCTGTAAACAGAGCTGGTCTTTCTGCTCTTGGGGAAGACTTTGTGGTGTTCCCAGATCCCTTCTGGGTGTGTTTCCATCTTGGAACTTCTACCAGAGCCGGAAACTCCTTTGTGTTGGAGGTATCTAGTGGTGGCTTCGCTTTGGGCAGTGTGTCCTTTCTCTTAGAAGGGGGGGGGGAGAGCCCTTACCCCTTTGTTCTGCCCCCAGACATAAGTGCCTGGAGGGGCAGGAACAAAGTCTGGTCGCTTTGCAACAACCTCTTGCCGCCAAAGAGCCTCTTACTTCCTTACAAAACAGCCGAGGCTCCAGGCGTGGTGCTTTTTGTGGCAGTTGCGACACTTAGCATTGGTGTCCCGCTTGCCCTCCTGGTGTGCTTTGAGGCACACCTCCGTACTGTGTGCCTGACTACAGACACCACACTGGCTTTGCAGAGCAAGTGGCCTGGTGGTGCCTGTAATTCTGGCATGTAAAGCAATGGAGCGTTTCTGGAACGTATATCCTGTGGCTGTAGGAGCCCTAATTCCCAAAGTTCAAGGACGCAACTGGAGCTCCCTTCAAAATGACCAGGACTTGCCTAGTTGGGTGCTTCTTTTTTTACAGTTGGGAAATTCCCACCACCTTGGGATGAGCAGTGATGTCCTCAAGATCATACATCAAAGAAAAGCAAAGAAGCACCATCCTGGTTTTCCTCTCTTCGGGAGCCAGAACCGACAAGCTCATCTTCCCTTGTTTCTGGCAATTCTAATCATCAGACGGTACTGTCTCTGGCTTTCCAGAGCTGTAACATCTGTATGTGTTGTCGAATCCTTCCGGTTTGGGTGGAATTCTAAACTGGGGGAACCGACTTGGGGCTACAGACTCGCCCTCCGAGTTCGTAGCCGGCCGAGGCCGTTTGTTGCCTGTCCTCCGAACCGACGCCGGAGTTTTGGCAGTGGGGCCAGTAGGGTTCGAGGGTCATATCGGGCTTCCAATTTTAAATTGACTCGTCTGAACCGACACCAGAGACTGGTTTGGAGGGTCCAGCCTGAGGTTCTAGGGTAGGTTTTCTCTGATCCAATGCCTTACCCATTCTCTTACTTTTGTCACTGGCCTTGAAAGGCTCCAAGGTGACAGCCTTGGTCAATTTCGTCCTGGGTTTGTCAATGGGATAGTCAAGTCAGTCAGGGTTTTTTTTCTTTCTTTCTCTCTTTTTTGAGTTGCCATGTTTCATGCCCCCAACCACCACGGAGTCCAACAGAGCAGGCTCGTTCGAGGAAGGAGTTCAAGCTCCCGTCCCACGACAAGGCGGTTCCTCTTGCGGGGGACTAAATTTTGCAAAAATTTTATGCACGGTCATCATGCCAGCTCCAAGCATCCCCGTCCCTCAACACCATACCTCGACCCACTACGAGTGACCCGAGCTGCGGGGGGTTGCTATCATGCACCGACCCTCAGGGTGTGTGTGTGTGTGTGTGTGTGTGTGTGTGTGTGTGTGTGTGTGTGTGTGTGTGTGTGTGTGTGTGTGTGTGTGTGTGTGTGTGTGTGTGTGTTGAGAGAAAGAGAGATACACATATTTTTGAAAATATAACACATAAGTCAATGTACATAAGTCATGTGATCTGTTTAGTTTGAAATATTTTGAACGTTTTTTTGCAAAGTACATAATTCTGAACTGTGAATCATCATACATATTCCTGAGATGAATCATTCTACTCATTAAGATCCTGTTGCTTTGTGACATTTATATTGAACGAACACAAAACAACATATATTATGCAATCTTTCTCATTACTTACCATAAAATAAGATTTCCAGTCTGTTTACACAAGCACCAATGTGGCAGATATGTCAAGAAACTATTCATTCTTTATAGTGATATATATAAAATGTAACTTCAAAGAGCCGTTTATAGCACCAAAAAGCACCTGTGAAATCGGTACGTTGGGCAGTGAAGCGAGGTGGAAAGTGAATAACCAAAAGTTGGAGGCGATCGTAGTTTATGCATCCGGGTGGGTAATTCTTTATGCGATTTCGGTCTGTTTTCACAAAGCGCAGAAACCAGTGGATTGAAGAAAAGGCAGATTTTGTTTTGAAATTTATTACTCAATTCATTACT
>BOPN01001066.1:49451-59451 GCA_017312705.2 Penaeus japonicus
CAGTCACTCCTTCATCGCTACCAGGTTCTTTTTGATGGGGGAGAGGAAGCAGTTGGTCACATTCCAGGTGTTCAACACCAGATTAACACTGGTGATGCCGCTCCTGTGTGCACTCGGCAATGGAGGCTCCCTCAGGCAACCCGCAGTATCATCCGAGAACAGTGTGACTCCATGCTCAGGCAAGGTGTAATTGAGCCTTCAACATCACCATGGCTCAGCCCTGTGGTGTTGGTTAGAGAGAAAGGGTGGATCACTCCGGTTTTTGTGTAGATTACCGTAATTTAAATGCCAGGTACTGGGCAGCACATATCCACTACCTCGCATTGATGAACTCATTGATGAGTTAGGCCCAACAGATACTTTCACCACCTTGGATGCTAAGGCAGCATATTGGAGTGTTGAGGTCCATCCAGAGGATAGAGCAAAGACTGCCTTTAGTGATGGCTACAGGCTCTTCCAGTTTAAGAGGCTCCCCTTTGGCCTCTTCAGCATAATAATTCCAGAGGACTATGAACATCGTCCTTTCCTGGAGTCCTAGAGCCATACGCTAGCTTATCTGGATGACATCATCATTTACTCCAGAGGCTTTTCTCAACACCTGATAGATCTGGAGGAAGCGCTGAGAATACTCACAGCAGCTGGCATAAAATTGAATTCTGAGAAGTGCAGCTTTGCCGCTACCACCATCAACTTCTTGGGATTTACAATCTCTCCTGAGGGTGTCCAGCCAGATCGTGATAAAGTTGCTGCCATTATGGAAACCCCTGCACCCCGAACTATCAAGGAGGTTCGTCGTTTTCTTGGTGCCACAGGGTTTTTCAGGAAACATATTCAAGGATACGCAACCCTAGCTGCACCACTGCATCTTCTCTTAAAGAAAGGTCAGTCTTGGTTATGGGGAGAAGACCAGCAGAAAGCTTTCAGTGACCTCAAAGGAGCGTCTTGTTTCTGCACCAGTTCTTCGTCAACCAGACTTCTCTGCCCCTTGCAGGCTGCATACTGATGCCAGCAGCCTTGCTGTAGGAGCAGCACTAATCCAGAGAGATGCTGATGGGACACCTCATGCTGTAAGCCTACTATAGCAGGAAATTGCGAGATCCAGAAACCCGGTATCCTGCAATAGACTGTGAAGCCCTAGCAGTGGTCGAAGGTGTTCGCGTCTTCGATTCTTATCTTTACGGCCGGAAGTTTACCATCTTCTACAGTCACCGGCCACTCATTTATGTTTTCAAGCGTCGCACAAAGTCACCAAGAATGACTAGGTTTGCCCATGACCTATCATTCTATGACTTTGAATAAGATTACAAGAAGGGCCTACCAATTACGTTCCTGATCTGCTGTCTCGACATGTTGCTACTTTAGATGTTAATGATATGTCCCCACACTTAGAGCAAGTAAAGATCCGAAGTTGCAAGATATCCTGGCATATCTCCGTGATGGAACTGTACCAAAACGGAAGTTGCCTATCCCACTTTCGGACTTCGAACTAAAGGATGGAGTTCTTTATCGACTCCTACACTTGCCAGATAGGATCTTATACCAGGTTTGTGTTCCTGAAGACCTCCAAGACCCGGCAATAAAAGCAGCACATGAGCCACCTCTTGCGATGCACCCTGGGATTCATCGGACCTACAACAATCTCCGCAATATGTTTTATTGGCCAAACATGTTGCGTGACACCCGTCGCTATGTGGAAACTTGTCTCTCATGTCAGCAAGCAAAGGTACCCAAAAGGGTTCCCATGGCTGAAGCACCATTAGCCCTTTACCCTCTAGAGCGGATCTCCATGGACATTTTAGATCTGAGTCAGGCACCAATGAGATGGGTACTTACTATTGTTGACCAGCACACCCGATTTATTCAGCTGATTCCACTCAAAGATATCACCGCTTCAAGAGTGCATCGTGCTTTCCTTGATCACTGGGTGACATGCCCGGTCCGCCTCGAGTCATCCAGACAGACAATGGTCGTCAGTTCATCTCCCAGTTGTTTGAGGAGTTAGTGGAATTTTTACGAGCTTCTCATCACTTCCTCATTCGGTATCACCCACAAGCAAATGGCCTCGTAGAAAGAACTAATCGTGTTGTGAAGGCTGCCCTTCAAGGCTGTTGTTGTGCATTGTTCTTCAAGTGGCACAAATATATACCAGAGTTACGGCTTGCTCTTAACTCTGCCATCCATCGGACTACTGGTGAGCAGCCCTTATACTTACTTACAGGAAGGCATGGATAATTTCCTGTGGGCTTAACAAATGAAGCGGTTTTTGACGACAACAGCACCTTTCAACAACGGCTAAAGGCTGCCCGCCGTGCTGCTGTTGAGGCTTCCAAGGATGCTCGGAAGTTTTATGGGAGAAGCGATATAACAGCAGCAAAGGTGCTTCACTCCAGAGGAAGGGGCACCTCGTGGTACAAAGAAATGGTACCAGCGTCCCCCTAGGACAAAGTGGCTGCGGACCTTTCAGTGTCTGTAAGCGGTGGGGTCCAGTATCTTTTGAAGTGCAGCACCTGGAGTCTGGTAAGGTGCTGCGAGCCCATCTTAACCACTTGAGACCTTACAAACCATCCAGAGAACTGGCATATGCTGATGAAGAAGGGGATCCAGATGAACTTCCTGAAGCTGATGATCCTTGGGTGGCAATTCTCACAGCCTGTGTTTGGGATCCTGCTTCTCAAGGAGAATAGTAGCAGCCAGAACCAACAGTTTCAGCGGGACCTTATCTCAATGAGCCATTGGCCTAGTGCCACATTGAGTTGAGAGATGCTATTTAATTTTCTAGGAAATTTCTGCGTGGCGAGACAAGTTTTACGAGTCAGCACAAGCTACAGTTCGATGTTATAGGGACTCTACTTTTTGTGAGCCACTGGCCTTGTGCCACACAGATGTAGAGAATGCTGTCAGTGTTTGGTCTTGGCAGATGTTAGGACTGCCTTGCTAGGCGCTGTGACTGTGCCACATGTAAGTAAAGATTGCTGTTCATTGGAGAGTGGTAGGGACTCTACTTTCGTGGGGACGTGGCCGTGTGCCACACGGTAAGGTCATTCTTGCCTGCTTCTGCCAGATGATGCCATCTTCATGAGATCCTGCAGCGCCTCAGTAAGGATGGATGATCAAGCTGCTTTATATCCGAAAGTTAACTGTTTGGATTTGTATATTTCTGTGAGTAAGAGATCACAGTTTTAACCTTTATCCACTCCACTTGATTTGTCAGGACTCAGGCTTCCTTTTCTTTTCAGGTCTCCGCTGACTGCTTCGACCCAGAGCGGGGGAGGAATCTGTAAGGAATCCCTCCGTTCTTCGTCCCTCCTCTTGAGCCTACCCTACGATCTCTCGCTTCCACAGCTCTGAGTCCGGAGCGACTTGGCATTTTTTTTAATTATTTTGCATTTGTACTATATTTCTGTCGTGTTTTTATTTCCTCATGGCATGTTTTTGTCTGTTTTTAGTTGGCTTGTGTTTTTGTTTCAGTTTACCTTACCAAACGTTTTCTTTCTTAGTTTTTTTTGCTTTTTGTTTTACCGAGTCTGTTTTTGCTTTTATCTCCTATTTTAATTGGCCATTTTATTGAGTTTTAAATCGCTGTTTTACGGGGTATTTCTATTTTCCTATCAGTTGTTTTTATAATATTTTGTGTGAATCATGATGACGTGAAGGTACACCTTTACAAATGTCGTATTTTATTCGTTCATTATTTTTGTGTAAATCTTTTATTTTGTGATTTTATTCTATTGTGTTTTACGACAACCTTCCCCATATTTTTTACTGCAATTATATTTTATTTTTGTATTTATTATTTTTACGTGACCTGTGACGTCACAAAGCCTATAAATATGACCCGTTTACACAAATACAGTCAGTCTATACCAGTCAGCGGTAGTTTTGTTACTCCTTTTTCTACTGAAGCACCGGTTACCAGAAGAAACCAGCAAAGAAAAGATAAGTCTTGGGATCCTGACATTTTATTATTAATAGGAGCTGGACGTGATTTCTTTTTACACATATATACATCTTAACAGTGAGGTTTTGTGTTTTTATAGTTTTGCTTGCTTTGTGTTTTTTACTTCTCATTTATCATCCCTTCAGGACTTGCTGTGTTTTTGTTTTAACTTTAATTCTTTGCCTTTTAGTTATAGCTTTTGGCCTTTGCCATTGTTTTTTCTTCAGTTTTTGTTTTTAGAATCACCTTCAGTGACCCTTATGCTGCCATGATTTAGTAATTTGTTTCTTTTATGTACGGCCTTTTGCCAGAGGATCATTTATGATCCCTCTTTCGTTTTAGTTAGTTTTTAAAGTAAGCCCTTAGCTTAGCACTTCCCTTTGGAGTTGCTCTTTTTTTTGGCAGTTTGATAATTTTAGGATTTCATTAACCTGTTTATTCTTTTATTTGTTTTATCTATTAATATTATCTAGTGCTCTTAGTCTATGTTCTATTTAATTGTTGATAGGCTAAACAGTTTCAAGTATACATAGACTTCCCATTCTGTTTTGTTCAGATTCCCTTCTTCACTACCATATTTCATGGGATCTAGGGTCTGATCAAGTTCATACTTGCATCCCATTTTGCCAGCTTCGAGGAAGGGGGTTGGTAGTGCGGGGCCCCTGCCATACAATTGATACGCTACAGTGCCATGAGTAATGAGTGAGTGATGATGACAATAGCAGTCACAATTACTATAAATGCCATAATATTAAGAAAAATGGGTTTCCTCTAACACCAAAATCTAATTCCTTTTCCCTTTTTCTTCTAACTTAGCAGAGACAGAACTGAATGGCATCCATACACGATCTCTAGCAAGCAGTATCTTATAGAGCAGCCAACTGCAACAGGTGCTTTCCCTTCCTTACCTCTTCATGTTATCTTCATTGTGAATGGTTATGTTTCGTATTCATTCATGACAGTGTATGTGACACAAAAAAACAAAGTTGCTTTTTGTCCTTCCATAAATACTTCTCATCACCACTGAGTAAGAGAAAATAATGAACTGATATAGACCCTAAACTACAATGTGAAGTCACAACTGTAGAACCAATGTAGAGCCTATGTATGCCCTGTATCTGTATAAAACACACAAAAATTGAAACACAAAAATGGCTCTAAATTTACAGTGAGTGACTAAAAAAAGTGGGAAAAGTCAAGTTAATATTTCCTTGTCTACCTCGCTCTAAAATAAAACCCACCCTGGAGACTGGGCAAACAAATATATCCCTTGTCTGCAATGGGTTAATGTAAAGCTGGTGTGAAAGTTTCATTAAATTCAGAGATTAGAAGGAATTTTTTTTGGACAAGTAACACATTGATCTTTACTCTGCATGTTAGAGAAATCAATTTTTAGGCTCTGTTTCTTACCCTCTTTCAGCTACCAAGGAATTTGCCCTTAGTCATCACATGTCTGAAAGTACAGATTCTTTAAAATTCCTGTGATTCTTGAAAAGTCATCTTGAACTTGACTGAAAAGTTGCATTAATTGAATAGCTAGGCCAAACAATCCTCCGGTTTCTGTAAATAAATAAAGGGAGTTACATACACAATTACATCCGTCCCTGAATAAGAGTCAGCACAAAATCAGCATCTAAACCTCAATTTTCTTTAAACAATATTTATCAAGAGAAGCAAAACACAAAGGCCCTAAAATGCACTGCAATGATAAGGCCTGTTGATATACATACTCCTTATAGTCATCTGTCTGTACTCTTCCTCCGATGGACAAGTAAATGAATCCCTCCAGTAGATCTCCATTCCCTGCCCTCGATGGAGCTCCAGCAGCTGCTCGCAAAATACTGTAGTTGCCTGAGAAAATGAAGAAGTTATAAAGTACAAAATCCATGTTTCAGTCACTGATATATATTATCACTTCTTGAAATCAAGGTATTTATACTAAAAATGTTGTTCAGGCTATCTATATAATAATGCCATATCAAAACACGGTCAAAATCTGAATTGTATTAACCCATCCCCGACGGGGGAATTCTAGCCTTGAATGTCCAAATGCCGGGGCGTTCGAATTATTAGGCCTAAATCAATTGAATGGCTGGCACAATACTGTGCCGCCCGGCCACTGGGCTTTTGAATGCGCGGTACACATGCTGTACCACCCGTCCAGAGAGGGTTAAAGTACGTAAATTCAATTTCATGCTAATGATACTATTCTTTGAGCTTGTGCATAAACCACCAAATTCTATAATCTTTTCCGAGTCCAGGGCATCATAAATGAACTAAAACATAACTAGGACACCTGTCCTCCTAAACCACATGATGAGAAACTAAAGATAATCTGCTTTCAAATGGCTTTTGATTAAAATCTATCAATATAAAAAATGCTGAGACTATTTCAATATCTCCAAACATACCTTTGGATGATTCAGGGCCAGAACTTTCTCTAGACCCAGAAAATAAACATAATTAGCAGAGTTAATGGTTGATGCAACTCCATATATACTGTGAGCAACAGGGATGCCTCTCCGTAAAACACTGTTGTCTTCTATGTCATCTATTCTGTAAAGTAGTCAATTTTGCAATCCAATTAACATCTCTAAGATTATTATTTTTCTATTTTTTACCATGATCTTACTTTCACAATTTTAAAGGGTAAATTATTAATTAACCATTCAGAAAAAAAAAAATATATTCAAGAAAAAGTTCAATATATCACTAAAAGTTCAATTTGTTTCGGAATATCCCACAGTACAATCAAAATATAAATATCAGAGCTTTCAAGACAATGATGTTATATATTTCATGCATATGATTATCTATTAATAGTCTGATGGCATGTCAACATAAAACCTCAAGACAAAAGGATAATCCTTATGCAACTGTAGTTCTAAACAATGGGTTCAACTGGTTATATCAATGAAATTAATACAGATGATATGCAGAAAACACAAGACACTGCTCACAAAGACATCTCAGCAAAGCATGTAGGTAACACTTACAAAAGGCTAGCATTATGCAACATGTGGATAACCTCAGATATGACCATTAGCTTATCCTCAGGTATTCTCATCCAGTAATTGAAGGCTTGGGCTAACTTCCCTCTAATCATCTTCCCCGGGACTTGGAGGACATAGGTAAGGTTGTAAAAGGATCTGCAAAGACAATCAGACAAGCTGGGTCAATATGAGATATGAGATATGAGACATGAGATTATACAAATGGCAGGATGATGGTGTGAAACTGAATTTTCCCCTTTGGTTATACTTAAATGGAATCTCTCTCTCTCTCTCTCTCTCTCTCTCTCTCTCTCTCTCTCTCTCTCTCTCTCTCTCTCTCTCTCTCTCTCTCTCTCTCTCTCTCTCTTTCTTTCTTTCTTCCTTTCTTTCTTTCTTTCTTTCTTTCTTTCTTTCTTTCTTTCTTTCTTTCTTTCTTTCTTTCTTTCTTTCTTTCTTTCTTTCTTTCTTACTTTCTCTCTCTATATCACGGATCCTAATCAAACAGACCGTCTAATTTCGTTTATGTCAAGAATTATTCGTGCGTCAAGAGTGAATAAACCTGGAGACAGACATGACGAAATACAGACATGACACGTCACCTCAGCCCGCCTCCGAGGCATACCACAACTACGTGTATTGTTTTACGTCGTCTGGCGTCTCAGAGGCAGGCTAGAACTCCGCCCACAAGAGTCTTTTGACCAAGTGTCTCGGTGACATTCATTCTTCACCCCCCTCACCCCTTCTCCCCTTCCCCTTCCCTATCTAAAATATTTCGCGTGGCTTTCAATTGCATGGGATTTGTTAACATGGTGCAATTGTTTATAGAATTTCGGCCGCTAAAGAAACTAGCGGGAGTTTCTCACACCTGTTGGCGAAAATAAAAGAAGTAAACTCTCGTATACATATCTGTTTATATATCTGGCCGTCTATCTATCTCTTCATCTATCTATCTATATATATATCTGGCCGTCTATCTGTTCTTCTATCTATCTATCTATATAACTGGCCGTCTATTTATCTATTCATCTATCTATCTATCTACCTATCTACCTATTTACTTATTTACCTACCTACCTATCTATATTTATCTCTATCTATATATACATACTTATACAGGTATATATATGTATGTGTGTGTGTGTGTGTGTGTGTGTGTGTATGTGTGTGTGTGTGTGTGTGTGTGTGTGTGTGTGTGTGTGTGTGTGTGTGTGCGTGCGTGCGTGCGTGCGTGCGTGCGTGCGTGCGTGCGTGCGTGCGTGCGTGCGTGCGTGTGTGCGTGCGTGCATGCGTGCTCATGTGTGCGTGCGCGCGTGTGCGTGTGTGCGTGTGTGCATGTGCGTCAGTATCTGTGTCTGTGTCTGTGTCTGTGTCTGTGTCTGTATCAGTATCAGTACCAGTATCAGTATCAGTGTCTGTGTCTGCATCTGTGTCAGTGCTAGTGACAGTGACAATGCCAGTGACAATGCCAGTGCCAGTGCTAGTGACAGTGACAATGCCAGTGCTAGTGACAGTGACAATGCCAGTGACAATGCCAGTACCAGTGCTAGTGACAGTGACAATGCCAGTGACAATGCCAGTGCCAGTGCCAGTGCCTGTGTCTGTGTGTGAGCATATGCATGTATTTGTGAATGTGCATTTACATGCATGTCCATTTGCCTGTGCATGTGCCTGTGCCTGTGCCTGTGCATATGTGTGTGCATATGTGTGTGCCTGTGCGTGTGCCTTTGCATGTGCCTGTGCCTGTGCCTGTACATGTGCCAGTGCCTGTGTCTGTATGTGTGAGCATATGAATGTATTTGTGCATGTGTATTTACATGCGTGTCCGTGTACCTGTGCCTGTGCATGTGCCTGTTCCTGTCCCTGTGTGTATGCGTGTGCCTGTGCGTATGCGTGTGCATATGCATGTGCGTATATGTGTGCGTGTGCCTGTGCGTGTGCCTGTGCCAGTGCATGTGCCTGTGTGTGTGATTGTGCATGTGCCTGTGCATGTGCCTGTGCATGAGCCTGAGCCTGTGCGTGTGCATGAGCCTGAGCCTGAGCCTGTGCGTGTGCGTGTGCGTGTGCGTGTGCGTGTGCGTGTGCGTGTGCATGAGCCTGAGCCTGTGCGTGTGCCTGTGCGTGTGCCTGTGCCTGTGCGTGTGCCTGTGCGTGTGCCTGTGCCTGTGCCTGTGCCTGTGCCTGTGCATGTGCCTGTGCGTGTGTCTGTGGGTGTGCCTGTGCATGTGCGTTCACACATGCATGTACATGTATGTGTGTGTCTGTATGTGTCCATTTGTCCATGTGATTGTACGTGTGTGTGTGCCTGCATGCAAGCACCAAGGGCCACATGCCTACACACTCTAGCAAAGGCCAACAAACTACCACACATATTTTCTAACAAGACAGAGCTCCCTCACTACTTATCATCTATTTTGCTAGACTCTAAGTGGTAAAGGTTTGTTGGTCTTTGTCAGAGGGTCAATAGTACATAGGCCACACTAATTACACAAGTCACTGCAGGTTTACCCATTAGTTAAAAGATCAATATAATATCTTATACTTGCATATCACTCCAGTCATGTTTCCAGATAAAGTGACCTCAAGAAATCTAGCCCTCCAGCAAATACTAAATAAATGTTCTATTTTATATATAAACTGAGATTCCAAATTATTCATATATTTTTATCAATAAGCTTTCAGCCTATCACACCAGTCCAGACTATACCTTTTCACATTTATATCTATGTCATTTTCTGGAGGATCTTTTACCATCGTCTTATCAAGCATTTTCCGTGATTTCTATGATTTCTTTTTCCTTCATTTGCCACATAATTCACATGCAATTTCATGCGGTCGAAATGGCAACACATCCTTATTCTGCCGCAAGTCATAGTATCCTAATCCATGAATCCATATATCATCCTTGGAACCCTAGTTTAATGGTCAATGGTGGAAAATATATCTAGATTCAACATGATCACTATGATTTTAGAAAATATGAATAATCATAATATTTTCTTTATTACAATAGGAATTATGAAGATGGTTTCCCTATCCATCAATGGGTGTAAGAAGCCCTAGTTTCTATACC
>BOPN01001066.1:69451-71951 GCA_017312705.2 Penaeus japonicus
AATGAACTTGGAATAAAATATTTCTCTGTTTTAAGAGGAAAGTGTTACGAAAACGACGTATCAGCGCATCAACGGATATGCTTAATGGCTAATCTATTCACATTTTTTTGATAGAGCAGAGTGAAGTTTTGAATTTCTTATCCTTCCAGTCAAAGGCGGTTGCTTGAAAGGTCTCGTAAGGATTTCTCTCTTTGCTGATGACTTATATTCCCACATTAATTTAATAGTTCCTGTAGCTTTACTAGCTTGTCCTCTTCATCATCAGCCTTTCGGATCAAAACACTTTTACGCTCTTGGTATAGTTCATCAATATTTTGTTTTCTTAAGTTCAGAATTCCTCTTTTACGATTTAGCTTGCTTACATTTAGCCATACCAGTGCTCCTCAAACTACCTTGAAATATTTTTGAAGTGTTGAATCAGTCAAGGATACTTTTGGAAAAGTATCCTTTGAAGAAAGGTTATCAAGAATCTATAGTTAATATAGGTGTTTTGCATCTTTAAAACATCACCAAGCCCTTCGATTCTAAAGCCTTTTATATTATTGTCTATTTCTCAATTACTTTTTAAATGTAATTGATGCAATTATATCTATATCATTATTTCCGGCCTTTCCTTTATTTCCTTGTATGTTGACGATTTTTTTCTTTTCTTTCCTTTTTTTTTTGTAAGACAAACGAACTTACTTTAACATCATGAGACGTCAATTTTAAACAAAGTACCACACAGGAAATGTATATTTATTTCCTGTTTGAGGTTGTCTTTCTTCTTCACAATACACATATACATATATAAATTAACATATGCGTATCAGTTTTGATTATATCATCTTTGAGAATGTGCGTAAACCTAAAAACACTGTCGCTACGTAGCGTAAGCGCGTAAACACACGCTGCGGTCGCTCTTCCAGTCTAGATCAGCTATATGTTTTTGTTATTATAATGTCGTTGCTTTTCTACTACTACATTTACTACATTTGAATGACAATAACAATTAATAGAATGTTCTACACATTCTTTCTCTCTCAAACAATAGTTACGCTTTGCCTCCTACATCAGTCCCTGCCATTGCTTAAGAAGCCAAGACGTTTAGCAACAGTACGGAAAGGTTAAAGCAGACATCCCATGAGTTTCAGAGACGACTTCCTAAACGTGAGCCCTTTGTTTATCATCAAACGTCACTGTCTACAGATTGAAATCGTGAGATAATTACTTGAGTAAATATTTATCATCATACATTAATTTTTTAAAAATGAAAACAACGAATTCTACAAGAAAACAATTTGATATGAAGGAAAAACACAATATCAAAGAGTAGAGGACCCAGATACTCCATCCTGCTCACTTAACTGTATGCAACGATCTGTTTGCTTTTGTTCTCTTATTTGCTATCTCACAATGCTCTTCTCATATTCAGTCAACGTTACCCGGATGAAACGTTGATAGAAAGAATAAATTCATACATTCTTTATTCGCAGAGGGCAGGCGAACAGACCGACAGAAAGACAATGAGACAGACAAGCAGAATATGTAATAGGAGGGCGCCAAGCACCGCGGGCGCGACCCATGATCGGAGGAATCTGGAATGAGCGAGTAGCCCCTCCGGCCGGATTTTTACGATTTCGCAAGCATTTCACAAGCATATTGGAGGATACTGTGGCACTTTTATGCTGCATAAAGCTGTAAAATTGACACTAATAGTAATGCGATCTACACTCATGGTTTTAAAAAATGCGTTATATATGCATGCATAAAGACATACGCATGTGCATGTATGTGTGTGCGTCCGTGCGTGTGTGTGTGTGTGTGTGTGTGTGTGTGTATGTATATATGTATATATATATGTATATATATATATATATATATATATATATATATATATATATATATATATATATATATATATATATATATATATATATATATATATATATATATATATATGTGTGTGTGTGTGTGTGTGTGTGTGTGTGTGTGTGTGTAAATATGAATATGCTTCAATTCTATCTCAGTATAGAAATTCAATTTGCTCGTGATTTTCTCTCATTTGAATGTTAAAAATTCATTGTTTATTCTTTCAGTTTGTGTAAATTTCTCGAAAGTTCGTGTATTTCTTATCACAAACTTCATATCATCTTTAGTACGAATTTCTCATCATTCCATTGTCTCATGGTACTTGACATGCAGGTTCTAATCAGTGGTTGGGTACGAGATATACATATCCGGTGAGGCATTTGGCAGTCATTTGCGTTCATTGATTAAGGAATGTGAGTGCGGCTGTGATAAGCTAGCATTACCGTGTTCTATATGTCCCATTGAGGCTGAGATTGATCTGAGTAACGCCTTTTTATATAATTTAATTGTCTTGAAAGTGAATTTTCTCCTACGCGAGCATCTGTGCTTGTATTCCCGTATTTTATTTGCGTCATCATGCGCAGAAATCTACGATTCTCGGGGATTTTTTTTAGACTGATGCAATTCAACACATAAAACAGTAGGTTAA
>BOPN01001066.1:76951-81951 GCA_017312705.2 Penaeus japonicus
GCCATGGTGACACGACTGTGGATTGCAGGGAGATCTAGTTCTTTCCTCATTACCAGAACTTTAGCAGTCATTAAGCAACCGAGTATAATTCGCAAAGATTTGTTTTGTAGAACTTCAAAGGGTTTGAGAATATTTGGAGGCAACAGACTAAGAACCGGACCGAACTAAGGAAATATACATTAACCTCTGGACTCTAAGGGAGGCACCAATTTATATGATACTTATATGCTGTAACGGTCTTAAACGTTCCAAGCAACGTTCTTTGATATTTTGAATAATTTTCTGGGTGAAACACGAATTGCGTAACATTAATTGTGGAACACTCACCATAACACCAAGATACCTGTAGGAGTCAGCCCTTGTAATAACCTGTATATAAGGCAGTTGACGAGGCCTGGATATTTGTTTGATCTTGATAAGGTTGATTATGAAGTCAAGAGAAGCACACATTTTGCCCGAGAACATGTTCTCCCATATCAAAGACCTGGATGAGAATGTCATCAGCATGTGATATAATATGACATAGGTCTCCTAGCCCATTGTTCAGTTTGCAGATATAGTCCATTGTACGGGACAATATTCCTTCTTGTAAGGTTCCTAACTCAGAAAGCACTAAAGTTACATTGGTACCATACTTTAACTTCCATTGCAGATGAATAGTCCTTTATCCATATCAATAGCTTTCCCTGAACTCCCAAGAGAGTTACTTCATGGAGAACTTCAGGGGAGGCTCTGTCGAAGGCATTCTTAAAGTCTTTTAATTAAGTGTGACGACTGTGTATTGTTTCCATTTAGGTACTCTGTTTAACATATTTGTGTTCCTCTCCCTTTCTGGGATCAAAGATAGATGGATGAAGTTGGTATTTAGTCTGATGAAGAAGACGAGTGAAAAAGATTCTTTCACAGGTTTAGGAGAGACAGGGTGTTAGTGAAATTGGTCAAAATTCGTCCGGGCGGCTTGGTTTGGGGATGGGAATGATGGTTGCCTTTTTCCAGGAGGTAGGCAGAGTACCTAGAGTATAGGTTAAGTTGAAGAGATCTTAGCAAGGAGTCGGATAATGTCATATGTAATTCCATCATACCCAAGTGCAATGGCTTTGCTAGTATTAATTGCTGCAAGAAGTTCGTCAGTTGTAAATGGTATGTCAGCTTCATCTGCTAATTGACCTTGTTGGTTCATTTATTTTTTGTATTTTCATTTGAAAGAGCGCCTGCGTATGGATAATGGAAGATTATCAAGAGACGAGTCCTCGCCTCATTTATTGCGAAGTGATGAAGCTACCATATCCGGGAGAGGATGAGTATTGCATTGTATGAATTAGTTTTAATCTTATTGATGTCCTTCAACACATTACTCATGGGAGTCGCGGAGTCAATTGATTCTGCCCAGACATACAAACTCTCTTCTCGATTTTGAGTGATTATTTCCTTCGGCTTTTACTAGGGAACACAAGGTCCCTAGCTAAGTAGGGATTGCTTCCTAAGTGTTTAGCTGACCCACAGTAGATCTTATTAATTTTCTAAGAAGCTTCATCTCGGGATCTTTATTTAGATTTCGTGCTCGTTTAATTCTAGAGGATGGAGACCTATCCACGGTGGTTTTTTTTCTGAGGGGGAGATAATTAATGATATTGCTAACTTGTTGACAGAGCGTTTCATTAAAATGATCGAGACTGACAGGAGTAAAGTCTTTATACCAGCAGGCACTTCTTGCGTTTCTGCGAACTATTAATGTTCCAAGTAATGCATTTCAAATAATCACTTGGAGCCATCAGTTGTCATTTGACAATTTCCAAGGTCCATTATAAAATGCAAAGAAGCGGTCGGTGTGGCCTGTCGTTGTTCCAGGAGAAGGGTGGACATCCTTTCCTGGAATTTAAATCATTGGGCCATTTGCTGCTGCATCATGATCATCATCTGGCCCTGCTGGTTCATCATCTGCTCCATCTTCTTAATCATCATTTGCGGCAGTTTCTTTGTTTCGCTGTTGGACTCTTGTTTATCCTGTTGCAACGAGGGCGGAGCTGGGACTAGAGTTGGGACCGGAGCTGCAGCTGAGGTGGGCACTGGAGTTGGCACTGGGGATGTGTTTGGTGTTACACGAGCTTGTGCTCCTGTTAGTGCTGGTGCTGTGAATGGTGCTTGGGACTTTTTTTCTTTTTTTAAGGGATCATCATATTCTTCTTTGGGAGGGGTGGGAAGTCCCTTACATCATTAAAGCAAGAAGGTGGACTGGAATCCCTAGCAGGAAAGACTGCTTGTTTTTTGTTTGTTTTTTCTATCCTTTGGATGATATGTACATAATGCAGAATTTACATGTTACTCTTGGCGGCAGGTCACGCATTTGCGCTTGTATGGGGGAGAGTGCAGTATCGGAGCAAGCACATGTTACGTGTCCCCACTTTGAGCAGTTTCTGCAAATCGGAGTGAAGAAATTTGAAGATGGCACACCTACAGGGTGCCATTTATTTTTGCACGCCTTACATTTCAGATATTTCTATTATATGTCATCTCATTGGTCTCGATTTCCCTTGGGACAGCTCACGCGATGAGGTTTGTACATTGTCCTTTTCCGTAAACGTTTTTTTTTCGAATATTTCACCTTTTGTTCCAACGGTTGTTATCAGTACATGATTCTTTTCTTTCCTGCAAAATATACAAAATACATTAAATAAAGGACCGATAAAAAAGCGTCAAAGAGACATACGAGATAGAGAATATCAAACAAGGAAAATTTCGACATACCTTTCTGGTTTTAGATTATTAACATGCGTATGATAATTATTGAGAGAAACAGATGATAGAGAGAAAATAAAAAAGAAAATAGGCGGGAACCAGGAAGAACGTTCAGTCAAATTTTCAATTCATTAACACTGCGTTCTTCCACCAATCGAGTCAAACAAAAGCTCCACCTCAGAAAGAAAAACTTTCAGTATACGCTGAAATGTATAGGATCTCTCTAATAGTGGACGCCCGTGACTCATCGCTGATGACTCATGCGTGATCACTTCATTCGTGATTCCTAATGACATTTTACCGCTTGTATTTGTGATGGCTTACCTATTTCATTCGTGATGACTTACCAATAATTTTATTCGCGATGCCAGAAATGTGATTATCTATTCGTGAAAGTCCACTTGAAATGAGTCATCCACAGTGAATCATTAGCCATGACTCATCTGTGGGTAAATATTGGGTGGATACCCTCCGTAGTAAAAGTCTCTGTATCGATCGATTTCTCTTTCAAGTATATACCGTTTACTAACTTATTACATGTAGAAAACACTCTTATTTATACATTCATTCACTTAAGTCTATCTAATGAGGAAATGTGACATGGCGGTTCTGTAGTAAACACTTTTTTTTTCGGCGAAGTTACAGGCCAATTGCACTTGTCAGGCGAACAAATTATTCGTTTGAAAAGAAGTGCCTTAATCGAGATGATAGCATAACGTTGCATCCGATATATATAAGACATTTGTAATTATATTTTGATGATTGTTTCATTCCCCCAACAAGAGTAAATACAGATACATTATATCTGATATTCTCATATTTGATCATCAACGAAGAGAAAAACAAAAATCTAATGGTATAAAGTAACCTAAACGGCCCATCTGATCTGAATACTGATCAAATAAGAGATAAGAAATCGCAAGTTCGGAACGCTATAGCCTCCCTCTTATCAGGTAAATATTCGCATCTCAAGACATTCTCATTAAATAAGTTTGTTAAATACAAACGTAAAAATGCAAACGTTTCCCTTCATATCTCTG
The DNA here is from genome assembly GCA_017312705.2 of Penaeus japonicus. Lineage (NCBI taxonomy): Eukaryota > Metazoa > Arthropoda > Malacostraca > Decapoda > Penaeidae > Penaeus > Penaeus japonicus. Next base: position 80,728 of record BOPN01001066.1, read on the forward strand.
GAGGCAAATACGGTGAAATCCAAGGGCTGGTAACACAAAACCTCGCTCTGCCAATTAATAGTAGGTAGCCCTTTATATCTGATCTTAGCATCAGCTTCTACTAAGAGGAAGAGCGTAGCTTGATGTTTGTGGAGATATCTTTATCGCAAGGTCAGAGGCCAACGTGACCTCAGGTTGCGATTTCGGTGCGTTCGGATCGCCTGCCTTCTTTTCAGACACAAAATCAACGACTGAGACGTTCTTTTTGGATGTTTTTTTCTTTCCATTTGTTTATAAAGCATAGTGGATCGTTTTTCTGTGTGGGATTTACGTTAAATGAACCAAGTATGTTAATTACTCATGTCCTTTCCGTCGGAAGTGGTCAAGGTTCGTCCGTAGATTCGGATGAGTAATGGGAGATATATTCCGAAAAGAAAAAAATAACATTTTACAAGTTTAGAACAAACCGATCGGATCATGGACAGACCTGGCCCATAGTTTAGACAAATTACATATTTCTTCAGGTCATAAATCCACCAGAAGAAAGAAGGAGACGTTTCCCAAGTGAGGGAGAAATTTCATTCGGAAAATATACTAACAAACAAAGATGGTGGACCGACTGGGTGAGTGTGGCAGAAAGTCTTTCATTTTTCACTATTATCTCCACAACAATGGGAGGATAGCGGTACTTATACCTCTGGATTACTTGTTAACTAAAGCTTTCTCTGTGTGCCGTGAAATGATGCAGGAAATAAGCCCACAAGGAGAGAAATAGAGGAAAGTCTAACGCATTTGGTTCCTCAGGTTGTCAAACTACTACTACGAGAAAGGGAAAAAAAAAACAAATGTCAGTGAATGGAGTGAGTGTAAATGAATAATATGTGTAGCCTATATTCTGCATGATCCATGTATGAATGAATGATCTATATTATTTTGTTATTGTATTGATATGAAAGTTTATTTACATATTTTTATAATTCTCCTTATTGGTGGACCTTAATACTGTTTTGATACTGTGAGATAGTGTTCTAAGTTGAAAATTATTTATATATAACAGAGGTGAAGGAAAATCATGTTCCTAGAATTTGACATTTTGTTAAATGTAAGCTTTGCAATTTGCATTGCTGTTTAATCGTCCTATTCCAAGAAGTCGACTCAGCGTGAAGTACTTTAATCGAAACAAGGAATCTATGCGGTTATTTGTTCTGCCGTCTTAAGCAGCTTGATTTGATACAGAGTTTTCTA
>BOPN01001066.1:86951-89451 GCA_017312705.2 Penaeus japonicus
AGTGATTGGCACCTGGTTCAGGACATTCAGGGGGAGTTGATGCATTGTTTCATCAGCACTGGGTAGGCAGTGTCATTGTAGTGTATTGGGGGCCTGTTGCAGTCTGTGTGTCAACCTGGTGGATAGCTGGTGTGTCATTGCCTTCTTGCCATCATCAGTAAGTTTATTTTGAGTTCTATATTGTGAAGGTATTGGTGATATAGATGTTTTTGGGTGATTTGGATGAATTGTTCATGCGTTTTTAAGGGGTGGTTCTCTCTCTGTCTCTCTCTCTCTCTCTCTCTCTCTCTCTCTCTCTCTCTCTCTCTCTCTCTCTCTCTCTCTCTCTCTCTCCCTCTCTCTCTCCCTCTCTCTCTCTCTCTCTCTCTCTCTCTCTCTCTCTCTCTCTCTCTCTCTCCCTCTCTCCCTCTCTCCCTCTCTCCCTCTCTCCCTCTCTCCCTCTCTCCCTCTCTCCCTCTCTCCCTCTCTCCCTCTCTCTCCCACTCTCCCTCCCCTTCCCCCCTCTCTCCACTTCTCTCCCTCTCCCTTTCCTTCTATATCTCCCTCTTCCTCCCCCTAATTATCTCCCTCTATCTCTTCCTCCCCCCAGAGTTATTGATAGACAAGAGAGATTGATAGATAGATAGATGGATAGATAGAGAGATTGATTGATTGGTAGTTAGATGTAAGAGACATTGATAGAGAGATAGGTTGAAAAGAGATTGATAGATGAATAGAAAATCAGTTGATTGATAGATAGGTAGATTGATAGAAGAGAGATCAGTAGAAGATAGGTGTGCATGCATGCATGCATATATATATGTATATATATATATGTGTGTGTGTGTGTGTGTTCCCTTTTCCTTTATTTTGTTTTATACTGTAATGGAAGTTGTTAGAAAGATGAATAGTGGTAATATCAATCACTCTGTTATTGCAATGATAATTTTAATGGCATCATCAACATTTTTTTATCAGCATCACCATTAACATTTAAATTTGGCTGTGAAAGGTGTTCATACTGATACTGTTACTAATTCTCTCACTAATTGATAAAGGCTTTATTATCACTTAATCTTTCTTTTATTGTTTAGTGACATAAAAGGTTCAGTTCACTTCTAAAAACATAGCAGAGCAGCAGTAATGTGTAACTTGATAACTCCCATACCCAAAGATGATATGTCTATGAAGCCCCACATTGAAAGATTATCAGAACAGGGATGGTCCCGATTCTCGTGTTATTTCAGAGGACCTAAGTTAGTTTGTCTGTGTTGGTTCTGCTGAGGGGATGTGGCAGCACTAGAAATGGACAGAAGTATTGATAATGAAACAAAGATGAAATAGGAAAAATGTTTTTATTGTGTATGCATGAGTGCATGTATGGTGGTATGCTTTATATATATGTGTGTGTGTGTGTGTCCGTGCGTGCGTGCGCATGCATGCACATGTTAGTGTGGTTGTCTTCTTATTTGTGTTGTTATTACCTGTATGATATTGTTATTACTATTATTTATTATTATTGTTATTATTATTATCATTGTTATTACAATTATTATTATTGTTATTATTGATATTATCAGTAGTAATATTGTTATAATTTTTATCATCATTATGATTATTATTATAGTTATGATTATTATTATTATTAGCAATTATTTTTTACTGTTATAATGATTATTATTATTTTTATTGTCATTATCGTTATTGTTGTTGTTGTTGTTGTAGTTATTGATATTACTATTGTTATTGTAATTATTTTAGAGTGTCAGATGAGAGACACCTGATAAAAGATAGTAATCAAAGACATTTTATATATGGATATTAGGATGTAAAGTGAAGCATAAAACAAGTTACCAGATAGAAGTCAAGGAATGATGGCGAGCTTACTTGTTCACCCATTCAATAACTCACTACCTTTTTAATCAAATCTACACTCTCCCTCTTTCACACACACACTCACCCACGCTCTTATTATTCATTCAGTCACTCATATGATTGCTCACACATTCACTTATTTGCTCACTCTCATTCACACACACTCTCACAAATGCACTCACTCACTCACTCACTCACTTACTTATTCACTTACTCATCACACTCACACACACACAGATGCATGCTTGCATATATAAAAAAATATTTTTTTATACTAATTTGTTGTAATACTGCAAATACTGCATATATGTGATAACTGAACTCAAGGCTAGTATTTTTTCTTTCATATCTTCCTTTTCCTCTTAACATTGCCTTTATTCCTTCCATATTCCTATGTTGGTTCAAAATTAGGAGGATGGTGGAGAGCATGGTGAACAGACTTGACATAAATAGTGGTGAGTTGTCACTCTCAGCAAGTCAGAGCACATAATTGATATCACCCCTCGATGTGTAGTTGGTTCTCACACATGTTGCTTATAATTGGCACAATTTATATGGAGGAGTTGTGAAAAATTATTTGCATTGCAGTTAGACACATTTAGTGTAGTTTGTGTGTCTCTGTCTCTCTCTTTGCTCTCCCTCTCCC
>BOPN01001066.1:94451-99451 GCA_017312705.2 Penaeus japonicus
CATATTCATATGTTTATGCAATTTTGAATTCAGATTACAAAGCTTTTGCATTGTTTACTTTTGATACCTTTAATAAGTTGTGTTTGAAAAATAATGTCAGGCTGATGGACCATATCTAATAAGCAAATACTGAGAACATGAGCCACCAACTGTGTGAGTCAGTGTCATATCTCTTATCATGGTAGTGGGAGGTGAATAGCTGTCACCATTTATCCCTTTTATATTTTTTAAAGTACTATAAGTAGTCAATACACATTTCCCTCATTCTACTATAAGATAGTTAGGTAAGAGAAAAGGTTATAGTAGAAATTTGATAGGATGTCTATAAAGATTATGCTGTCAGCAAACTTTTGACCATGGCAGTTGGTGGTCCAGTTGTTTAAAAGGCCACTTGGCAACCGAAAGGGTATCATCCTGTGCCAACCATTAATTTGAACTTGTGGTTCTTTAATATAATTCACACCCGGGAGTAGTAAGCCATTTTTTATGGCATGCTTGCACAAAGCTACTGCAGTAGTTGCAGCCCGGGTTTAGAGTTTGTCGCCACAAAACAAAAATATGTAGAACACAAGTCAAATAATGATGATTAGAAAATGAGTGATTGGCACCTGGTTCAGGACATTCCAGGGAGTTGATGCATTGTTTCATCAGCACTGGGTAGGCAGTGTCATTGTAGTGTATTGGGGGCCTGTTGCAGTCTGTGTGTCAACCTGGTGGATAGCTGGTGTGTCATTGCCTTCTTGCCATCATCAGTAAGTTTATTTTGAGTTCTATATGTTGTGAGGTGTTAGTGGGACTATCAGATATGTTTTTAGGTGTTTGGATGAATTGTTCATGCGTTTTTAAGGGGTGGTTCTCTCTCTGTCTCTCTCTCTCTCTCTCTCTCTCTCTCTCTCTCTCTCTCTCTCTCTCTCTCTCTCTCTCTCTCTCTCTCTCTCTCTCTCTCTCTCTCTCTCTCTCTCTCTCTCTCTCTCTCTCTCTCTCTCTCCCTCCCTCTCTCCCTCTCTCCCTCTCTCCCTCTCTCCCTCTCTCCCTCTCTCCCTCTCTCCCTCTCTCCCTCTCTCCCTCTCTCTCCCACTCTCCCTCCCCTTCCCCCCTCTCTCCACTTCTCTCCCTCTCCCTTTCCTTCTATATCTCCCTCTTCCTCCCCCTAATTATCTCCCTCTATCTCTTCCTCCCCCCAGAGTTATTGATAGACAAGAGAGATTGATAGATAGATAGATGGATAGATAGAGAGATTGATTGATTGGTAGTTAGATGTAAGAGACATTGATAGAGAGATGAGTTGAAAAGAGATTGATAGATGAATAGAAAATCAGTTGATTGATAGATAGGTAGATTGATAGAAGAGAGATCAGTAGAAGATAGGTGTGCATGCATGCATGCATATATATATGTATATATATATATGTGTGTGTGTGTGTGTGTTCCCTTTTCCTTTATTTTGTTTTATACTGTAATGGAAGTTGTTAGAAAAGATGAATGAGTGGTAAATATCAATCACTCTGTTATTGCAATGATAATTTTAATGGCATCATCAACATTTTTTTATCAGCATCACCATTAACATTTAAATTTGGCTGTGAAAGGTGTTCATACTGATACTGTTACTAATTCTCTCACTAATTGATAAAGGCTTTATTATCACTTAATCTTTCTTTTATTGTTTAGTGACATAAAAGGTTCAGTTCACTTCTAAAAACATAGCAGAGCAGCAATGTGTGTAACTTGATAACTCCCATACCCAAAGATGATATGTCTATGAAGCCCCACATTGAAAGATTATCAGAACAGGGATGGTCCCGATTCTCGTGTTATTTCAGAGGACCTAAGTTAGTTTGTCTGTGTTGGTTCTGCTGAGGGGATGTGGCAGCACTAGAAATGGACAGAAGTATTGATAATGAAACAAAGATGAAATAGGAAAAATGTTTTTATTGTGTATGCATGAGTGCATGTATGGTGGTATGCTTTATATATATATGTGTGTATTGTGTGTCGTGCGTGCGTGCGCATGCATGCACATGTTAGTGTGGTTGTCTTCTTATTTGTGTTGTTATTACCTGTATGATATTGTTATTACTATTATTTATTATTATTGTTATTATTATTATCATTGTTATTACAATTATTATTATTGTTATTATTGATATTATCAGTAGTAATATTGTTATAATTTTTATCATCATTATGATTATTATTATAGTTATGATTATTATTATTATTAGCAATTATTTTTTACTGTTATAATGATTATTATTATTTTTATTGTCATTATCGTTATTGTTGTTGTTGTTGTTGTAGTTATTGATATTACTATTGTTATTGTAATTATTTTAGAGTGTCAGATGAGAGACACCTGATAAAAGATAGTAATCAAAGACATTTTATATATGGATATTAGGATGTAAAGTGAAGCATAAAACAAGTTACCAGATAGAAGTCAAGGAATGATGGCGAGCTTACTTGTTCACCCATTCAATAACTCACTACCTTTTTAATCAAATCTACACTCTCCCTCTTTCACACACACACTCACCCACGCTCTTATTATTCATTCAGTCACTCATATGATTGCTCACACATTCACTTATTTGCTCACTCTCATTCACACACACTCTCACAAATGCACTCACTCACTCACTCACTTGCCGTCCACTTACTCATCACACTCACACACACACAGATGCATGCTTGCATATATAAAAAAATATTTTTTTATACTAATTTGTTGTAATACTGCAAATACTGCATATATGTGATAACTGAACTCAAGGCTAGTATTTTTTCTTTCATATCTTCCTTTTCCTCTTAACATTGCCTTTATTCCTTCCATATTCCTATGTTGGTTCAAAATTAGGAGGATGGTGGAGAGCATGGTGAACAGACTTGACATAAATAGTGGTGAGTTGTCACTCTCAGCAAGTCAGAGCACATAATTGATATCACCCCTCGATGTGTAGTTGGTTCTCACACATGTTGCTTATAATTGGCACAATTTATATGGAGGAGTTGTGAAAAATTATTTGCATTGCAGTTAGACACATTTAGTGTAGTTTGTGTGTCTCTGTCTCTCTCTTTGCTCTCCCTCTCCCATCCCTCCTTACACACAGCTTTCAAAGGGTTGGCATTCACATTGGTTAAAAGGGGAAGAGGCAGTTGCATAATAGTAGGATGGATTTAGACTTGGACACTTGTCATATATATGTGTGTTTGTGTGTGTGTGTGTGTGTGTGTACATATATATATATATATATATATATATATATATATATATATATATATATACATATATAAATATGTGTGTGTGTGTGCGTGTGTGTGTGTGTGTGTATGTGTGTGGGTGTGTGCATATGTGTATACAATGTAGTGATAAGTATAAGAGGGAGAAAACTGATTATGTAGATGAGTTGAAATCAAGAAGAGGAGAGAGGTAGGAAAGGGTTATAAATGAAAAGTAAAGATAGTGACCGAGATTTCCAAAAAACAAGAAATGGAGAAAAATTTAGAAGCAAAATTACAGAAAGTAAACTATATAGAAAGAAAGGCAAAGATAGAGAGAGAGAGACAAAAACATAGAAATAATGCCCAAGGCAAAAGAATAGAAGAGAAAGAATAAAGAAGAAGAATTAAGAAACAAAAATGAAAACATGTGAGACGAAGAGATCCCAAAGGAAGAGAAATGTTTAAGAAAATAAAATAATGAAATGAAGGACTTCAAATCAACAGTAAGAAAAAGAAAGAAGGAAGAAGAAGAAGAAAGAGAGATAGTGAGAGAGAGAGAGAGAGAGAGCAGTCAGTGTCCCTGGCGTCGTATGCCAAGGGACAAAGGAGAAATTTCTTACAAGACGTGACAACATTTTCTGAAAACATCCATCTTAACTCCTTGCCTCTCAGAAGTCACCATTTCAGAGGGACCTGACATAAGAGTGACTGTTATCGAAAGACAGATAGAGACCGAAGGATGCAATAGATAGATAGATGAATAGATAATTTAATAATCTGGGTTGGATTCTTCATTACATAAGAGGAACAACATAACACTTCTGGAAAAAGGGAAAAAATATACTCTGTTCCAACTTTGAGACATTTCTTTAAGTTCTTTTTTTCTTAGAATGTCTAAACTTTAGTTTTGTATGTGCAGTATGTATGTGAATGTGGATGTATTTATATCTGTCTCTCTATCTGTCTGCAGTATAAATCTCTCTCTCTCTCTCTCTCTTTCTCTCTCTCTCTCTCTCTCTCTCTCTCTCTCTCTCTCTCTCTCTCTCTCTCTCTCTCCTTCTCCTTCTCCTTCTCCTTCTCCTTCTCCTTCTCCCTCTCCCTATCCCTTGCCCTAGCCGTCTATCTCTCTCCATTTATATACCTTCATATCACCCTCCTTCTCCTCCCCCTACCTCCTTCTTTCTCCCTCTCCATCTCCCTCACCCTCTCCTCCACTCGGTCTCCCTCCCTCCGTCTCCCCCTCCCTCATTATCTCTTCCTTTCCTCCATCTCTGCCTCCCCCTCCCCTCCATCCATCTACACCACCCGCACTCACACAACACCCAAGTGTCTTCAATATACGGAAGGAGATGCAGGTGGATGGGGAGGGGAGAGGGCATAGGGGAGGGGAGAGGGTATAGGGGAGGGGGAAGGTAGAGGGGAGGGGGGAGGGGGAAGGTAGATGGAAGAGGGAAGGGGGAAGGGGAGAGGGGAAGGGAGAGGAGAGAAGGGGAGAGGGTACAGCGAGTACAGCTTCTGTGCAAAATAAATATGTCAATATAGATAAAAATATAAGGATGGTAGGGGAGGGGAGGGGGAATGGGAATGGAAAGGGGGCGGGGAGAGGGTGGCGAGTGGGAGCGAAAAAAAATATATATATATTGATAGGAATATGAATTAACGTGTAGAAAACTGTAGGTGATATGTTAACTGATAGGGATAGTCGGGCCAATGTAATTGATTATATAGATAAGGTTAGAGCTAGGATATGCAAAGATATGCATTGCATGTTGGAAATG
>BOPN01001066.1:101951-109451 GCA_017312705.2 Penaeus japonicus
TGTATAAAACAAAGTCAAACAACTCTGATAAAATGACATAAGCATTTTTTTGTATCAGTTTTAAAATGTTTCTTTTAGGTGTTATTTTTCACAGGCTAGAAAACTGGAGAAACCTTTTGCCTTCTCTCTCTCCCCCTTTTACCTTATTTTAATGTGTTGCATTTCCCCCTTCCTCCATCCCTTTTGATCAGACATATTTTAATAATTTCTTGTGAATGATCAAGGTCTTGCAACATCCCCATAGTTAGCATGTTACCCAGAGAAGTTCCCTTATAAGATAGAACACATAGAGGAGCTGTATAAAGTCTACTTGTGGGGGGTGGGGGGGGAAGAACCTAAACCCTGATTCATGTAGTAATGTGTAATGTGCAGGTGGCAAGAAGGCAGCAGAGAAACATGCTGCTGTGTGGGTACCAGATGGTGAAACGCAGGTGTGCATGCATTGCAAGAAGACCCAGTTTACTCTTATCAATAGAAGGGTAAGGGAACTTGTGCTTGTGAAAAAGCTTAGTTCACTGAATGCAGTAGCTTAGCCCTTATATTTTTAATTGGTTATTTAATTTTGTTATGATTGCTTTTTTTCCCCTTAATTTGTTAAATGCATGTGAGGTCCTTTCTAGATTTATCTAGACTTTTACCTCTTTAAATGATGATGTTCTTGTCTGTACTTAAACACTCTTGTCATTATAGGCACCTTAGACATTTAAGATCTACAGGTTTTTGATGCTTTTTATCAAAATTCATCTCACAGTAGCTATCACTAGCACTTCAGGAAGTTCAGTCATATAAGAAAGATGTGGCTACATTAACCTATTATAGTTTTATGGCTTGAATTGTTGAACTAACCATATCACAGCCTTACCGTAACTTTCCTTTTTAAATACCTAAGATGAAATAATTTTTTTTCAGTTGAGTATTCAGAATAATGCCTTTAATAAATAACTTGATATTCCTATATCTATGATGGTTTTTGATACTTCCTTTCTTTCCATTTAGGTCTGTTAATCCTTAGATTTTTTTCATCAATGCTATCATTATTAGTACACTTTTTCTTTATTTACATGACATTTTTCAAAATTGCTCTAAATTTTGCATCCAACTGCCAACAAACCCTATTAATTTTTACCTGACAAAGCTTTTGAATATTATTAAAGCAATTATTTTCTCTTGGTCTTTAATGGTTAATCTTAAAGATTTCTTAAATTTCCCTGTTAGTAGTATTTAACCTCTTAACAGCATCTTTATAATGCTTTTTTTTTTCCAAGATGTAGAATGCTATATCGAAGATGCTTATGGTTTTATTTTCTTTGCCTTCTTTTTATATTAACAGATAAGCAATAGATTGTTAGGTCATTGAAAATCACAGCTGAGTCAGCTTACTATAATTTTTACTCTTGTATTTCTTTTTTATGTAATTCTCATTCTGAGGATTTTTGTCTTCATATTTTTCTTATATTTCATTATTCATTACTTATATCCCACCAATTTTTATATCTTGAAATCTACACTTCATGTTCAATATTGATTTGGTCCTTACTGTCTCACATATTCCATAATTTTTCTTCTTTGTTAGAAATAGCATGCTTTTTCTTCTCCTAAAGAAACTTTGCACCCAGATGTTTTTAGTAAACAGCATCAGGTCGTTTTCCCACAATGACTAAACGTGTACCAAACTTCACAGCATCATTGTCGCAAGTGTGGAAAAGTAGTGTGTGGTCCATGCTCTAGCAAGAAGGTCTTGCTGATCCATCAGTCTAACAAGCCCCTCCGTGTGTGTCTTACTTGCTATGATGAATTGTCGTCAGCGCAGACAGAAGCTGGAAATGAAACGCCTATCAACTCAAGTAAGTTTTATACTCCAGCTTTCTTGATTTGTTTGTTTACATGATAGGATTAGTGGGAAGAGTATTTTTTTTTTTTTTTGTGGAAGATGCATGCCTAGTAGAGATTTATGTATAACACTGAAGAAAAAAAAAATCTTTATAGAAATAGTGTGCTTCTTCAAGGGAATATCAGTTTTTGTTTTATGTAATACAATTCACAGAAATTCAAGATTTTGTTTTTGTTTATATCATCTTGAAATATTTGAATTTCTTTGTATAATTATTAGTAGGAAAAGTGGATTTTCTTTTCTTACTTTTTTACCTCATTTGAATATAACCAAACACAGGCAATGGGTTTTGTTTCAAATGCTTTTTGGACTTTTGCATGTGTATCGTTTTATAATATAGCATTAGTTCAAGTCTTCTGCTTTTTCATTTTGACACATTTTTAGGTACAAACTTGTGGTCTAGCATTTTCTTGGGGTAATGCCTTTCACTGCAAAAGATGAAGCTTTTTCCTTCTTATCGCAAGTAGTGCATGTGCCTTATACTTTTCAAGTTTACAGATGGATTACTCTCTTTTGTCTGTGGGTATTGGTCTCTATGAATACCTTTATCTCCATGGTTGATCAAGAGGTTTATGTAATTGACAGTGGCAGGTAGGATGGTTGACATCACATTAGAGGGTGAGGATATAGGAAGGGACAGTGACTCCAACGAGGACATAAGCATCGCTCACTTGGAGGACCCGAATGGAGAAGCAATTCCAGTGCCTCCTCCGCGACGCACCTCCAGAGCCCAAACTGGGGAGAATAAGGACAAACAGGAAGCAAGCATTGGGGCTGATCTTATTGACATTCCTTGCGACTTGTTTGGGGATCCGAATGACAAGCAAGATGATGATGCCCTGCCGCCTACCCTGTGGTGGGATGACATTGGTAGAGTCAATCTCTAAAGTTTCTGCGTCTTTCGTGCTCCTGGTGATCATTTGTACTGCGTGGGGGCTCTTCTTGAATATGTTTTGTGAAGTTTTGTAGTTTGTGAGTGTATTGTCATTTGACAAGACTTGTGAGAAAGTGCTGGTATATTCTTTGTTTTTATGATGAATTTTGTTTTTACTCAAATTTAAGCATTTAGATTTATGTAGTTCCCTGAGTGTTGATTTGTGTATGTAAAGTCTTTTATATATGTATTAGGCTTCATAGATTTATTTAGCTATGAAGAAAGTTTGGGAAATATGATTGATTTAGTGTTCTATCAAATCTGTGAAAATAGTAAGAAAAGTGGTATTAGTATGTTGTGAAATTGATAATGTTTTTCGTTGATGGGACAAAATGTTTAGAATGAGTATGTGGTGGTTTGTTTTTTAAATATATATGCAATTTTTTTTTTTTTTTTTTTTTTTTTTTTTTTTTTTTTTTTTTTTTTTTTTTTTTTTTTACTAGTACTACTACTACTACTACTTTGATGTGAGAAGGAAAGGATATTCGTATCTGATTTAGTAGTTTTTATTAACTGTTTTTTCTGTCTGTTTCTGTTTTAGTAATTTTTTTTTGTGTGTTTTGCAGTGGAATATATTTCATCCCCTTGTTAGTTGAACTGTGTGCTTTTTTATTTTTTTTCAACAGCTGTGGTGATAATTATACAAGCTGATAGAGGGATTCTTGATAACTGTATTTTTCATTTTGTCTCTCATTCTTTTTTGCTTTTTATTTTTTCTAGAGTAGCAAATCTGGAATTCCATAAGTGTAAACGAATCCTATCATACTTTCTTGTCATATGAATTTATTTTCTAGCCAAGATTTTTAGAAATAAAATTTGTTTGACATGCCATTTATCTCATAAGATTTTTTTTTTTTATAATTATTAAGAAAATGTTTATATTCAATAAGAAAGGTCAGAGCACTTTGCCAAAAGGGTTAGCAATTAGGTTCTTTAACTATAAAATAGTACATAAAAAGACAAAGTCATACGGAAATACGGAATGTCTGCAGGGCATGGTACGGGTTCATTTCTCTCTTTCTAGTCTTCCATGCTTCTTGGGCCTTGTAGGGGATTAGTATTGCATGCTTTATTGCCCTGCTTTTGCTTTTACAGATTTGAAGGAACCACTTTCTGATGGAGAGGGTGAGGAAGGTCAGTTCATCAATATAATTCTTTCATTATTTGGGTATTGGTTGATTCCTTTGAAGGGAATTCTGTGGAAGGGGTGATCGTGTTGTGATACCTAATTTGTATGTTGTTACGCTAGCTCTAATATATATTTGCTTATTATAGTACAGTCTGTCTGTTGTATTTTGTAAAAGACATTACTTTTCTTTGTGATGGTTTGTGTGTATGTGATTGTTAGATGGTAGTTTAGGAAATGATGTTAATTTTTTTTTAATTTTGAATTCATATATTCTGTTTGATGATAATCTATTACAGTAGTGATTTCGTATTTAGAACTTCGTGTTCTGCTAGCAATTACCACAAATTTATGATTGCAATGTTTTCAGTGCTCTGTACATAGTCAGGGTACACTGTTCTACTAAGATTTAACATTGATTATTATCATTTTGATCATTGTATGATTAGCACATTCAATGAGTTTAGTTTTGTAAGATTTGGGTAGATTGATTGATAAATACATTTTTTTATGGTAGAATGTTTAGCCCTCTTACTGGTAACCTCATACATTTGTCTTTTGTTGAATATTCATGAATATTTTTTTCAACTGTTATCATGATCTTGTAACGATACTTTCCCAAGAAACTGTAAGGTACATAACTTTTCTCATATCTGTGTTTTGGTTGATTATTATGGTAGGTATCAATGAAGTTATTGGCAGATATTCCTATATAAAAGGAAAATAATTATAGGAGTCAGTGTCTGCAAGAGTTGCCTTTACAGGCAACAAAGTATTGCACCAAGTTACCTTGTATGATAGCAGCCTGAGAGCTGCAATTCTAAGGCAGTCCAAATATATCTCCAGATCTTATTTTTTCTTCCTTTAACTTCTTTATGTTCTAGCATGTAAGCCATATTTACTGTGTAAGCCTTCACACTTGCATATGTTCAGTTGGCATCAGTGACAAGGATAGTAAGACCCTGTGTGACCCCTTAAACAACTGAAATATTATGCAACCAGATTTAGGTGCCTTACACACCCACTCATGAACTCACTCACTTCCTTGTCTTATTTTTAAGCATCTCTATTTTTATGAACAGGTTATTCACATGAAGACCATATCTTTATATCAACAATGAAAAGAAAGCTAAAAGGGATTTAAAATACATATTGGGCACAAATCTAACAGCAAGCTTTATTGTTACAGGTATGAAGGAACGAAATGACTCTTCAGGAGATGATGACTCTGACGATGACACTGATGATCCTTCCCTGCAGTCGCCCCAGTCACCCACAGAGGTTTGTCCCATTTTCTTATCTTCTTTTAGGAAGTATTGAAGAGTGTTAGGAATGGTTATGGATATTAACCCGTTAACGCCAGGTGATGTGATATCACGGCATGAGGTGATAGCACTTGCCTCTGGGGACGTTATATCATGTCATGGCTTTTGTTAAGGCTGGTACACTGGGTGATCAGGAGTCAGCCATGGCCAGAGCGGGCAAATAGCCTGAGGCATTAGGCCTATACATTCAAAATACCTCAGCGTTTAGACCAATTGAAGCCAAAACAGCCCTGTCATTATCGGGTTAATACAAAGATTGGGGATTTTTTTTATATATAAGGATGTTAAATAAAAATGATGGAATGAAAGATGTAACATGATTAGTGTGACTGCAATCCATCTTAAGTTAGATAAAAGTTCTTTAAAAAAAAAAAAAAAATTATAACAAGCATAGAACCTTTCTTTTAGACAAGATTAAGTATGTGTAGGTCTGTGACAGCATGTATGTGAATAGTAAAACTGCTATTGAATAATTTGAACAGAAAGAATTCAGCTGGTAGTTATGTATAGAAGGAATTTCTCTATATAGAATATACATTGCAGATGTGAAACAGAGTCAAGCATGCATAATCTCAGATGGGAATGCATAGAAAATAGCTGAATGAATATAGAAAGTATTTGGAAAATTAAATACCATTTCCCTTATAGAGATGCAGCCAAGCAGTATTAAATGGTCACTAGCAACATTTTTTTGATATTTGATTTTTCTTAATGTGATGAGTTTACATTTTGATTTTTCAATGCTCTTTTTTTAAGTAGCCACAATTTTGTGATTTTTATGTATTATTTTGGCAAATCTTTAGTATTATCCATGGAGCATGAGGACTATGTTTAACTTAAAGCTTCTCTCATATTTTTCACCATCCTGTAGGATTTTTTTGCTTTCCTTCTTTTTTTTGTAGTGCTAGTACTGAAGTTTTGGATGTCTGATGTTCATTAAACATTCCATTTTCACTTTGTTTATTTCTTTATCATATTTCATTGTTATTTTGGTTCTTGTTTTTTTTTTTCATTTAAGTATATACATTACTTTTTCTTTTTTCTTTTCTTTTTTTCTGTAACTGATGTAGCTGTTGTTTTCTTGCAGGAAAAATTGCCCTGGTTGGCTTTCTCTTTTCCAATCTGTAACTCTTGAGGCAGGCCAGTCCAGGTGAACTTGGTGTGGGTGTAACAGATACTGTCAGGGATTTGCTTATAGACCTCTTATCAGTCTGATTGTTATGGGGAGGGGGGGAGGGTGATGGGGAATTTTCTAATACTAGTCAACTTGCCAGCATGGTCCAAGAAACCTTGGTATTGTTTTGTGATGAGCAACCTTATATTGATAATTTTTCTACAGTTTGTTCAGTTTGTTTAGAGAATAATTTTGGTTGGTCTTCCTTCTTTTGTCTTTGCTGCATTCTTCAACCTCAGCTCAAAATTGTGTCGCCAGACTGTTTTGACATGTGAGTTTTTTCATACAAATTGCGGCCTTTGTGGAGATGAATTTGGCACTTTTTTTTCCCATAATACATTGTTTTATAAGATCTTACCAAGTTTGCATTAATCACTTTATCCAGCCTTTTCTTGTAGAAGTTGTAAAAGTTGTATGCCCTTTGACTAGTGCATGTAGAGTTTTACAGCCAGTTTGATATAGTTGATATAGGTTGTGTCTATAACAGGTAACATACTGATAGAATTGGGCATGGGGGCTGGGATCCAATATGGCTAGGAGTAATTTTATCTTTAATAATCTGGTAAGAACTCTACTCATCATAGTCAAGGAGTTCATCATAGTTCAGCATTGTTATTCAAGCAACAGAAATAACACATCAAAGATTGTTGAATTATGGGTAAATATTTTGACCCATTGATGGCAAAACTGCTCTGTCGTTCACTGGTTAACTTCTTGGTGACTAAGTTCATATGGATTATTCTAAGCATAAGAAACATTAATAAAACAAAACCAGTGTGGATGAAGTATGTCCTCATTGTCCATGAGTTAGATTAAAAGTAATTATTATAATTTATAAGCGTTATCTTGCATAGTCATTAGAGTTTTCATCAAATTTTGATCAAAGGTAAATAATTCATACAGATATGACTAGATATTATTTATGATTAAATGAAGGTAAATGCTATAAACAACAAATCGGTAAATTAATAAATGAGAAAATGATAATGGACTGCATACCTATCTATTTCATCAAAATAGTCATTTTTAATCTTAATGAATATTTACTTT
>BOPN01001066.1:114451-119451 GCA_017312705.2 Penaeus japonicus
TTTATATATACATATATATATATAAATATATAAATATTATTTCAGTTCATTGTTCACTAGTAGGGTTAGTGTACACCTTTTAAGAAACTATGGTTTAAAAGACAAGTTGATCACAATAAGAAATGTGAACGATGATCATGTTCTGGTACGATTTGCTATATCACCATGATCATTATTTTTTATCTTAATCTGCCTCATGCCAGTAGTGAATAATGACCAAAGCTTATGTGTTGTACTTCTCTTGTACTAACTTGGCATGGTATCCAATTTTTTTTTAGGTTGCCATCTGGGAAAATTGTTTTAGATAAAATTCATTCTTAAGTAGCAGATTGTAAACATCAAGCCTGGTAAAAAGGGAAACTACACAAACATCTTATGTGAACCAGCCAACTGCTTGTAGAACATGGCTACTGCACCAAGTTAGTGAGAGTAGTATAGAATTGCCTTAACAGCACATAGACTGCCTTTCCTTAAAACTCGGGTAATATTACTTCATGCTAAACACATGGATAACTCTCTGAGTTGATAATAAAGTAGTATAAATAGTTTTATACGATCTGGCAAGGTCTTTGTGCTAGGAAGCCTAGTGTCATATACAATCTTCTTCCTCATGTGATACCCACTCAATTCTTTGATTTCTGATGTTTGTCTTTCCAGAATGTATGAGATTAAACATATGTTCAACCTGAAAACCACTTGCTTTATGTCCTTCTCTCACTGTGTGCCATGTTCATTCAGTTATACATATACAAGTACATACATGCATGCAAGCATACTCCTACCCAAGAACCTACAGACTGATCCAACATGCACACACACACACACACGCTTACACTTTTGCAGTCACAATCTTTAACTTGTTATTTTTCTATTTTTCTTTTTGTGGGTATTATTATAGAGGAAGTTCTCTGTTTTCTGGAGGCTTTCAGGATAGACCACTTGTGTTTAGGAGGCTTAACCCATTCACGCCGGGGCGGAATTTCGCCTACTCCCGATCGTGCTGGGAAGATTTCAAGCGCGCAACCGCCCGTCCCGGGGTGTTTTCCTGCTGCGCGCGGTCGCGCTGACGCTCGCAGAGCGTTTTTCACCCACCCTATCCTTATGGTTTGCGTGATTGCGTCTAAAGTGTAGACATGTGCAGAAAGTAGTGCTATGTTCAGAGGAGGTATATCAGTCGAAAAAGATGTTACAGCACTGTTTTTTTAGTGTTATTCTATTGAACTTTTTCCATATTCTTTACTCCTATGTTGTAATACCAATGGGAAATGGAAGCATTCTTCTAGTGAGGTAACAAACATAGTTTTTTTTTTCAATTTTTTTTTCTTCCTAAAAGAAAAGAAAGAGAATATGAACAACCATACATGTGCATACAAGTGAATGCAAGTAACAGCAATGTTTTTTCAAGTGTCATTTTCTTTTATTGGGGCAACAAAAAGATGTTATATAATTTTATTTTATTTTTTTTTTTTATTCTTCGGCCAATTATAATTGATTTTACGATAGTCTTTCGACTCAGATCATCATATTCAACAAATCAGAAACAGAAATCACCATGCCGTAATCAAGATTACGTATGTACCTGTGACGTCATTCATATTACGTTATATCCCATTTTCTACTATTTAGAAGGATAAACTAAAGTAGCTAAGACAAATCAAGTATGAAAATCGAATTGTACTAAGAATAATCTATCATTCTAATGCGGACGTTTCAGCACGTCGCTACTGGCCTCCCGGCGCGCGGGCCGAAAATGTAGCCCGTGCCAGGACGTCACCCGGGTCCGGGGCTTTTTTCGACCACGTGTCAGCACGTCAACCGGCGCGAATGGGTTAAACTTAGAAACAAACACAAAGCTTTATTTCACAGTTAATGAATGTTAACATCAAGAGTGAAATAGTAATAACAATTACTTGCTCACATTGGAAACAAATTGAGTAAAGGCTGGCATAA
Organism: Penaeus japonicus; assembly: GCA_017312705.2. Lineage (NCBI taxonomy): Eukaryota > Metazoa > Arthropoda > Malacostraca > Decapoda > Penaeidae > Penaeus > Penaeus japonicus. Next base: position 116,402 of record BOPN01001066.1, read on the forward strand.
TAGTTTGTAGAATCATAACTTGTACCCTCCAGAGACTGTGCCTTGTATGAAGAGAGAGAAAAGTGATATTGTATATTTCGTGGTTTAATATATGGTTTTATAATACAAGTCAGGACTTTTCTTTTTCTTTTTTTGTTTGCTTTTTTATATTCCTTTTTTTACAACTGACATTCCATTGCACCTGCGGCACAGGGAAAGGTTGCCTATTTTGATCAGTTTCTGTAATTTTGACAACACTAAAGGGCAGTATATTTTCCAGCTGCATGGGGGAAACTACTCTTAGAGTTATTGATAAATTTTCTTCAGAGGTCAGCTCAAAAATCTAGAGTATAGGCTGCTGACTATATTATTTCCAGAGCAACTCATCATAAATGCTGCCAATCATTCACTGTTATCTGCTAAAGCAAGACAGCCATTATAGTCACCATTTATGTTATTGGCCAATAAACGAATAGCAATAATTAAGACTATTAAAACTACTGATACACTGTGAACTGTTTGAACAGGAACAGTAAATTTAAGCATGAAAAGCAACATTCATGCAACTGATCATGTGCTGTTACAACACAAAAGGCAACCTTTATGCTACTGATTGTGCTGGTAACTACCAAATCAGAGTTGGCCCTCAAGCCATTTTGGTTGTTACGGAGCATCATTTAAGCCACTCACTGTTACTGTAGAGCAAACACTAAAAGCACCTTTTATGCTGTGAATCAGGTGATGCAGAGTAATATTAATTGCACTAGTTATGCTGCTGATCATGTACCGATCATAGCTAAACCAGAGCAAAACTAGAGGCACCAAATCCTAGAAGTTCAGGTGCAGGAAGTTTGGCTCAGAACTGTCAGAAGTTTCAAGTCCTGACTTAGTTATAACAAGCTTTCTTAATGTTGCATTTTAAGAAGCATAATTGCTTTAAAATATCATAATATGGTTGTTTTAAATGTATAATTTTATCTGTGGATATTCAGCTGATATATTTGTATATGCTATCATCATATATATGATTGGAAAGTTGTGTCTTCCATGATGGTATATAAATTCAAACTTCCTAATTCCTTTGATAATATATGCTTACCTTTTTATTCTTGTTTTACTTAAACCTGTAGCATGCACTCTTGGGAATAAAATTAGAAAATTAAATTAAAAACAAAAATGTTAACAAAACCCCTCCAATGCCTTTATGTGCTTAACACAGTTTTTATTACTGAAAATAGCTTTGTGATAGTTTTTTTAAATCTCGTTGAGGGGGATTTTTTTCTAATAAGTAAAAAACAAATCCAAAATTCCATAATTGGCTACTTGATTTCCTTTCAAATGTTTTTATTTTTGTACAAATATTGTAATTGATTATTTGTGTAAATATAGTGAACAATAAAGAAGGTAAGTAGTTGCTGCTGGTGACAAGCTTTTATTCAGAGGAATATTTGCCTTAGCTACAGTTGGAGTATGCGTATGTGTGTGTGTGCTTTCTTCAAGTAATGAGAGTATTGAATTTGTTTTTCTTTTAATTCAGCTTTGTAGTCTTAAACACACTTTGGTTAGTAAGTGTAATATCTTGAATTAGAAAGGCAACATGCTTATTATAAATGAATGCTGCTATTAGTTAAGCTCTGTACACCTCTTCGGCAGTGATTTTGCAGTTATTATGAGAGATCAGTCTTTTTGCCAATAACAGGTGGAGTTTCCGTCATGATGACAGGTTTCATGATGATTAGAATAACAAAAGTAAGGAAATACAAACAAAGTTGCTTTTGTCCTCACAGAAAATTGTGATACTTCTATCACATTGAGTGTAAAGAATATTATGAACTGATATGGACTGTATACAACAAAGTTAGTCTAAAAATAATGCCTGTCAGATGGCACACAATATAGTTCATTAAAAAAATAACTAAAATGAAAAAGACTATAGTACTAAATTAACCCAATCCCAAAGGGCCTGGCGAGAAATGGCAACCCCCTATGTCGGGCCTATGCAGTATCGCCTTGGGAACGTCACACTGGTGTGTCGCCCTGTCATCAGGCAATTTGCCGTGTCACACAGGTGTGACACACCGTCATCTTTGGGTTAACCCGTTGCCGACGGGGGATAGATTTCTTACCAAGGCTCCAGGATGGGTTGTATTACTGAGCGACGCAGCTTCAGCAACATACCTTGACTTTTCCCACTCCCTCATAGTCACTCATTGCAGAGCTAGAGCCTTTTTTGTGTTTTGTTTTTTTGTGCGTTTTTCTGTTTTTAGAGACTTGTATCTGTCATACCATAGGCTCTGTCCATTCTGCAATTGACTAAATTTGGTCCATATCACTCATTTTTTTTCTTTAAACTCAATTTGATATAAGTATTGCTGTGTCAGGGGAGGGCAAAAAGCCACTTTATTTTTTTCTTATTTGTGTGCTGTCACAAACGAACACGAAACTTATAACCATCCAAAATGAAGATAACATGAATTGGTAGGGAAGAGGAAGGAAATTTGTACTTTTGACAGTGAGTGCCACAATAAAAGGCATGATTACTGGCACAGGGGCACATTGTAGGCATTGGGCATGGTGTGAGTCACCTTCCTCCTCTCGTTCTGCCTGCACATCTTTCATCTGCGGTATTTTGGATGTGAGTTGAAACCCATTTTGCTTAATATTATGGCAGTTATAATTATTATGACTGCAATTGTCAACATCACTCACTCATTAATCATAGCACAATAAAATAACATAGTGATCCAAAATCCCTGAACGTCATGATGCCTGTGTCATGGATGACGAAAAACGGGTTAAAATGGTGTCATACAAACAGCAGCCAGATGCATACCATCTAATTTTATTAGGGGAAGAAACTTGCCGATAGAGAGATGTGCCTGCTGGATCAATGTTGTGATTTGCTGCAACTCATGATTTGCTATGTTAAATATTTGGGAATTTATGGTATCCTCCCTGCAAGCCCTCCCAAAAGTATTAATTTAAGAACCACAGAGAGAATTTAGAGCTGTTCGATAAGTTATATATCAGGCAAAATCAAATTAAAGATAAAGAGCAAAATGATTCAGTAT
>BOPN01001066.1:144007-149007 GCA_017312705.2 Penaeus japonicus
TGTCAAGTCTTGAGATTAGCTTTCGTATATTAACCACTTTTATGTTTCAGTCATATCCACTACTTGGGATATGTACACACATGAAATAATACTTTCTTGGAATGTCTGCACATTTCCTATTGCAACTGGTGCATGTAGGATCACCTATTTGGTGTGACCTTAGGCTTGAAGGTTAGCTGAAAATTATGCCTTGATAATACACAGCTTCATTGTGCAGATGGCTCTTCCCTTTGCAAATGTTTTTTTTCTTTACATAATGGGTTATTCTTAGAAAGCATAACATGAATATAAAGCGGAAAAAAATAACATGATGTTTCTTTGGCATTGTCTGGTAAGGAAATCATCAAAAATAAAAAAGAATCAAATACATCTGAGTACATCAAAATCATCACAGTTTGAGATGAGAATCAAAACACAGCAGTGAAAAGTTTGTAAAAATCAAGGGTGGTTGTTAATTAGTCTTATTTATCTTAATGTATTACTGCAAAACAATTAAGTATCATAATATAACATTTCTGCTCTCACAGGCTACTACCATAATTGTTAGTAATTGTTAGACATTCATATACAACTGAATATTAATTAAAAAAACAAAAAAACAATCATAGGCTACTTGTATAAATAATTAATTCATTAAAACAAAGTATAAACAAAAATCAAGACAGATCTACACATTACTGACAAACATAAAAAGAGGCACATTCACAAGTTATTACTTATGATCATATACATGAGACAAATCATTTACTGTTGGTCATTACACATCAGATAATTTCATATTATCTCTGATACTATAACTTTAATAATATAATAATATAATAATAATAATAATAATATATATATACATATATATATATATATATATATATATATATATATATATATATATATATATATATATATATATATATATATAAATGTATATGATCCAAGTTAAAAAAATACTAAGACAGAAAGACAACACATATACACAGAATAGACATGAAAAGAACAAACACAAATAATGACTAGTTATAAAGTAATAAATGAAACAACATGTATGTTTTTCAGGACACAAATCAACGTGTAAAACACAAAGACACAGTGTAATGCTAGTCAATTTGTATTCAGATATCTACATGTTCAGTAATCACAGAATAATGATTCTGGGAAACAAGGGCATATCCCATTAAAATTCTCTGGTCATGTTAAAACAAACAAGCTAATGCTTATCTTTCACAATCATATTCCTAAGAGATGTAGGACAATGAGCTTATAGAGTGTACTCTTAAAGCTCTAATTTGATTATCAAATAATGAATATTTCAATGCCTTAAAAATATTTTGCCTATTACTTATGAGGTATTTTACTTTTATCAAAGTGATAGCTAAGTATTACTACCTTCACCAGCTACTGATACTGAAAGGTTTGGAAAGTGTAATATTCTATAAAATATAATATCTAGCTTTTTGTCACGCTTTTTTTTTCACACCGGGCATAAAACTATGGATGTGACAACATCAAATTCAAGACTAAAGCATCCCTACATGAAGTCATAATGAAAATCTGAAACATGTGTATGAAACCTATGATACAAATGAGTATGAGGGGATATCTCACAACCTAATGAAAGACCATTACACGGCATAGTAATTGATTCGCTCACAATCTGACAGATGCTGGCAAGTCATCTGAATCTGTATCATCCACAGCCACTGATACAGAGGAAGCATAGCTACTTAAATCAGAGTCATTATTCCTTGTATCTCCATTCGGTGTGCTTAGTTGGCTTACTGAAGAATTTGGTTCCCTGTAAGTTTCATTTAAATCAACACCACTATCTAACATTACTCTATGTTCTTTTGTAAGGTTACCTTTACTGTCAGTAATTGTATAAATCTGAGTACAACTATCCTGAGCAGAGTTTCGCTTTGAATTTACTACAGAAGCATTACAGTTAAAATTAACAGCACTAGCAGTATCATGAGAAGCATTGTCATTAGTACCAGGGGGAGTCCACTGGGAATAGCATGCAGGAGGAACTTTTGAAATGTCAGGCAGGCTGAAGGAAACATTTTGTTGAAGTGGCATGTCCTTCACAAAAGAGGAAGGGGGTCCATTTTTCTTGCCATTGGTGAATGTAAGCTCCTTGTTGGAAGCACTCTTTACCTGTTTGGAGAGACCACAGCAAGTATTTGCCACACATCCGTCCTTGTCCTTGGAGGGACAGTCTAGAATACAATCTTCAGCGGAGTCTATTGAGGCTGAGGCGCCATCGTCTTCGTACTCTACAAATTCAGGCTGTATGGTCGTGGAGTGAATGCCTTCTTCGTGGAACATCTTCTTGATCTTTTCTGCTAGGACCATATAGTCCTTCAAGTTGCGACATCTGAAACAACAATTGTCACTAAAACTCACCTTCTAACTTAACTATTGAAGAAAAAAAATGATATAAACTCAAAAGTAGTTAATGAACTAATCAGGTTCTTTGGACAAATGTGCACTGTACAGACATATAATATAAGAGGTGTAATAAATTGTTATTCAAATCTACTAATAATGATAGAAAAAATACAGTCCTGTTATGAAAGATATACAGTACATATCTTCAACAACAAAACCATGTAGTGCTGTCAGAACTATCTACTGCATTTATTATTATTTTTTTTTTACCTTACTTCATTTTTTAAAATCACTCAACATGACTTGTATGTTTCATATCTTTTCTTTAGTTTACTTCACAATCTAAACAAATTAACACTGTATACATTTACCTAATACTATTACTGCTAGTCAAACAAACTCATAATACCATGTTAGTCAGTTAAAATACCACAACTAAAACAGAATCAATTCAGATAACTGAATCATACCTTATATGGGCTGAGGCAATTATCCTCTCCCCTGCCAACTGCCAAACATGGAATTCATGCACAGCAAGAACACCATCAACATTTAACAACTGCTTTTGGATGCCGTCAACCTAAAGACAAATATAATTTTTATTAGCTACAATTTTGTTTCCAAAGTTCTCCATTCAATTAAGTGAACTCTGCCATATGATACATCACAATTATCAAAAATTTGTACAAACAAAATTCCAAATATTTTTTTACATTCTATTAATATAATTCAGTACCTGAATGTGCGTAGGAACTGTCTGGAGAAGGATAAGGGCGGAGTCCTTCAGGAGAGGCCACGTGCTGCAGGTGATAAGGGTGACCAAGCCTAAAGATAGTGCTGGGTCAATATATTTGGAATATTCCCATTCTGTGAGCCATACGACCAGTGCGCTGATTATCACTATCACGGAGCCTGGAATAAATAAGGATTGTTACATCGTAATATCGAACGAATAAGAATTAATAACCATTAGTTTCGGAGTTACTTCCCAGGTTCAAATTACAAAGAGGATTTCAAAATCCTCCATTAAGCGAGGAGCAACGTGACAGCGTGCTCACCCAGAGCATCCGAAAGAACGTGGAGGAAGACGCCCCTCATGTTCATCTGCGAGGAAGGCTCCCTTCTGGGCGTGCCGTTCTCGTGCTTGTCATTGCCACCGACAGAATTAGGCGGCGGAGGTGTAAATCTCTCGTCGTTCTCATTGTCGTCTGTGGCCACGAGGGTGTTGATGGTGGACAGCTTGCTCTTGTGTCCATGGCCGCCGTGGCTGTGGCCGTGGCCCCCGCCTCCATGGCTGTGCCCGTGGCCATGCTCTGTTGGAGGGAATAATCTTAGTCTGATGTGGTGCCCTTGACTTTCTATTTTTTAATATTGCAATTCTATTTCCTTCGTCATGTGACTAAAAAAATACAGAATCTTCTAAGTTCAAATATTGCAACACGCATCAATGATAAGAAATATACTTACCATGGAAGAGTCCGAGGCCAATTAAATTCACTATGAGGCCTATTACACCAACCACTAAGATGAGTTGGGGATTATGTAACTCTTCAGTTTCATACAATCTGAAAAAATAAAAGATAGTCAATAACAGTCATAAATTTTAATTGTGTGAGTGAGCGCACAACTGTGCACGTGGGACTGGGTTGGAGGGGGTGGGAGGATAGCCGAGTGTTGGCGAACTGTGCACGTGTGTGTGATCACTGTGACGCATATCAATTTTTCACATTTCTATTTAGTCAACAGGCCAGTCAATGTGTACATTGCATCTGATAAATATTTCACCATAGCACACAATTAAAAGCTTCAATAAGAGTGCAGTGCAATAAGAGTTCATTATTTTTAATTAATTTTATAATGAGGGAGAGTGCAATAAATAACATAATTGATATATCAATTCCTAAACTAACAATGCTAATATACGTCAATATATCCTTTTATTTAAACATAAAAAGACCAAAACATTCCGACAATATTCCATTCTTATTAGATACAGCTATCCATAACTTTCAAATCTGACAAACAAATCAGCACAATGAAAAAATCAATTCCAACCACCAACAAGAAGGGGGGAAATGTACACCCATAGTATAAGAACACAAAACAAAAGACTATCGCGAGAAGAGCCTAACCTGATCTCTCTCGTTTCGCGACCCCTTGGCACCGGTAAAGCCATCGAGATCCACCGAACCCCAACATTGCAATCGCAAAAATGCAAATCCCTCTCACCTTTTTAAAGACTCGACGAAGATGGAGAAGCAGAGGGCCAGCAGGAACACGCTGTTGACCAGGGCTCCCAGAACCTCCGCTCTTGCCCACCCGAACGTGTTTTTACTCCACTTCTTCGGCGACATCTGCAATGGCGAGCAAGGTGGCTTGAGTTCGAGTGTTGAAGTAGGGCATTGGCGGTAAATATGATGCCTTTTTTATGCTGATGAAGAAAGTGGTGGTAAGAGTGGAGAAGGGGGATATGAGGGAGAGGGTACGAAGATGGAGGGAAGGAGGAAAAAGAGTGATGGGCAGGAGGGAAGAAAGAGAGGGAGGTGAGGAAGAGGTTGGGAAGGATATAAAATGGAGAGTGGAAAGGAGACAAAAGAATAGGAGGCGGGAGAGAGAGA
>BOPN01001066.1:156507-164007 GCA_017312705.2 Penaeus japonicus
ATCCGACTCCATTAATATCACACCCAATTAATTATCACCTTCTTTTACTTCTTTGTATTCATACTGAATTACCCCCCGTACTTTTATTTGTATTTTTGTCATCATATCATAGCCAATTACCCTCTGTGGTTATCTTTTTCTTCTACTTTTTTTTTTGTATTACACATATTGCCTCTGCTTTCACCTCCTCTTTTCGATTCCCCTCGTCCATCCTTCCGGATCATATACACAGAAAATTGCCAAGGACTCTTTTCTCTCTACCTATCTCATCTGTTTGCTGTATCACCAAGGCTAAAGTGACTTGCAAGAACAACAACAAAAAAAACTTTAAATGTGTAAAACAAAAAACTTTAAAATATAAAATGAAAAGATACATACAGTAGACTGAATACTCGACCGAAATTTCGAAATCAAATGAGGCGGGGTCTTAGCATCACCTTAACGACCTGTTTGAGACATTCCTGGCCAGCCTGTGGAATGCCGGGGAACTGGCGAAGCCGATGGCGGTAGTGTGAATGAGTGAGGGAGTGAGGGAGGAAAGAGACAAAAATAGAGAGAAAGGGTGAAAAGGGGAGAAAAAGGGAGAGAAAAAGACAACGAGAGAGAAAGAGAGAGAAAGAGAGAAAGAGAGAAAGAGAGAGAGAGAGAGAGAGAGAGAGAGAGAGAGAGAGAGAGAGAGAGAGAGAGAGAGAGAGAGAGACTGACAGACAATGTAAGGGGTAAGTACCTACCCACACACCTGACATGAGCACCCAAAAAAAAAACTGTTAACTAATCAGGACGAATAATGCTAAACTCAGATACATCCACGCATCTGTACAGCCTGTAGACACTGTATGAATGCAAATGGCCAGATCAGCTGCATACCCAAGCATCTGTGTAGTGATCAAAAGATGTGTTTTTCTCTTCACTAACCATTAAAAAGTTATCCGGCATCCTCTCGCATTAACGCCAGGATCACTTCAAAAATGACAGTGCGATACACATAGCCAAAACACGCCAAGGACAGCAGTACGCTATGCATGATCAAACGGGTCACTTACAACAGAAAATTCAAAACCTCATATCAAACGCAAAGGCAAGCAACACACGCAAAGCAAAGTTAACAGTTTCTTTTTTTTCAATAACAGCACCCAGAGACATGGGTCATCATGTAGTGATGTGCTTCGCCCCAGCCACCCCTCCAGGGGAATATACACGAGTTCCCCCTTTTATCACCACCGGCGCCAAGAGATGGCGCTGCCCTGGAGGGCCTACTACTTGCTCCCTCTCTGGAAGGAGGGACAAACTAGCCGGGTCGACTGGCGATCTGGAGCCTGGTATTGTCCGCACAGATCTCAGGTGTTTTGTCTCTTTTATAAAAGCAAAAATCCATCTCCTGTGGCAGAGTGAGTGGACCGACCTCACCATAACCAACAAAAACAAAGAAAAAATTGAAATGTGGGACACAGCCTACAGAAGAAACAGAAGGGAGGAGGTGGTGTTGGCCCGACTGAGGGTAAATACAACAAGATTAACCCACCTCACTCCCTACATAGAAAAAAGATTCCCTCCTCAATGCCAACACTGCAATAGAATATTATTAATAAAACATATACTTACAACATGCAATCAATACAATAACCAAAGACAGAATATAATAAATTATTTTCAAATTAAAAACATCGAATTGAATATTAAAAATCTTCTATCTGATAATGAAAAAATAATTAGTAAAGTAATCACTTTTTTAAAGGAGACAAAACTTTATGACCTTATATAGATTGATAAAATAAAATGGAATCATTGGCTTAATAACCTTGGCCTGTGCCGCTGGTTGATAGCTAATAAATCCAACAAGCAAGCAAGGATCGTCAGCAGATGGCCACTTGCACATGAGATATTAGCTCGGCAATCCACTGCTCACAACCTGTGCCCTTTTGGCACTTGCTGTCTTGTTCTTTGATTTTTATCGCTGAATTTTATTGTATTTTGATTGTTTTTAAAGGGTTGCGGCCATAGATAAATTCATGGCCCGGCCAAAGAGAATACATTTGAATATGCAAGGAGGAGAGACCTTTTGTTCTTTGTGTCGAAATAATAACTAATAAATGATCGGAACTATTTTATATTTTTCAAGTCCTTAATTTGTAAAACCTGAAATAAGAATGTTTGCCTGACTCTAGCCACGCCTGCTCGGCAATGTCCTGTGTAGGAACTCTTTCTTTCCACATACAAACTGACATACACTCATACACATACATAACATACATTTTACACGTCTTCGACTGTCTCGCACATACACGGGTGCTGATCCCTTATCAGCTGGTGGCAGCCTACCCCTACACAGGACAAGGATTCACGTTACCATGGATTCAATCGGGATTTTACTTTAGGGCAAGGGAATGTCTCGGGGAATCACTACAATCAAACATTATGATGTTACAGCTTCAAGTGTGCTTACTTGCATAATAATCTTATATTTTTTTCGAAATTCATATACACTAACATCTTGGCCGAGCTATTGCAATATCTGACACTGCACATTCAAGTGCTAGGAAATTTCCTCTTGTAGTTTATCTCATGATTACGAGTGTGTTCTCCAGAGGCTTTTCTTCTCTCTCCCCTTCTCTTTTCTCTTAACTTACAACTTTTTCTGTCTCTCGCTACTCCTCGCTCTTTTCTTTCTCCTTTCCATATACATTAATGAGCACCTGACTACTTTTGCAGTTTATTCAATGTATCGTATATCATAACAGGAATAGATCACAAATACACATTTTGAAGTATCGCACAGGCATACAAAAACTGTAGTTTCCACACACTACAAAACACGTACAAACAAACATCAAACTCAGTAAATATACGCCCTCACACTTTCTCTCTAGTCGAGTAGCCGCGAAACAAAGAAAAAACAAAACAAAAATAACCTTAGACAATATCTTGACATTCGTTTCTAACACACCTGGAGACCTCCCGCACGCACTTATACACTCACGTAAGTCACGAAGAGCCTTCATGCACTCTCTGAGTTGTAATACACGAATGTCTGCACGGACCGACGCACGAACCTATGATTTCCGGCAAACGACTTTCTCTAATGAGAAAAAGTGGATTGTACCCTGCAGTGTGGAGGCAAACACGCATCTCCATCTTCACGGTGTACGTGATGCATATAGTAAATGCCTGTTGTTTCAATGACCGTTCAACAAAACTTAGTTATCATGATTAGAAAAGTTATATATATATATATATATATATATATATATATATATATATATATATATATAGAGAGAGAGAGAGAGAGAGAGAGAGAGAGAGAGATGAAGGGAGATGGAGATGGAGGGAGATGGAGATGGAGATGGAGATGGAGATGGAGATGGAGATGGAGATGGAGATGGAGATGGAGGGAGATGGAGATAGATTGATAGATAGATAGACACACACACACACACACACACACACACACACACACACACACACACACACACACACACACACACACACACACACACACAGAGAGAGAGCGTACATATGACAACTGCTTCAAAGCAACTTCAGAAAATATGATACGTGTCTGAACACAGATATTCTAGAAGATACGTGTATACGTGGGTTTGTATCACCCATTGGCGAGTCGCAACGCGCTCCCTGGCTACACGTAGAGCATCCCTGCAACGTGACGAACAGGGAGATGACATGGCAAGGTTAAGAACACGACCGACTCGCGTGGCGACCGAGTGACGTGTGATCCGGGGTGCCGTGTGGAACACGGCCAGCGGATCTCTCGAAGCACGTACCCTTCCCTCTTCAGCGCTCACTGCGACCACCTCCGCGACTTCTCTGCCACCCGTTACTGCCGCCGCCAAGCCCGGAATGCCGTGTCTGGAGCGAGGGAGGGGGATCTGGCACAAGGATCAGGTTGGAATTAATGAGGGAGCTGCTTCACGGACAAGCCAGGTGAGTGGCCGTGAGTCTGCATGGCACTTTGTCCTCATTACTTACGAAAAATATGCGATGAGATGAGCGAAAAAAAAAGGTGAGCCCTGCGAGGCCCATTCCCTTTGACACCAGGAGTCACGTGACATGACAGCCTTAAGTGCCGAAGATGCGGGCAAGGAATGTGATACATGGCAGAAACTTGTGTCCGAGTCGTCTCAAGGAAAAGTCCAAGACTTGAGGGTTAGAAATGCCATCGCTGAGGCTTCCATACGGGTGCGGAATAAGCGACGGAGGGACGGCATCCACAAGGGAAGACTAGAAATCGGCATAATAACAGGGTACATCCATCACTACGAGAGGATAATGAAAGACACGCTACGCGGAGATGAAAACACATAACCGCCGAACAAAAACATGAAACGGGAGAAAGACCTTACCCAGAACCCAGAAGCGCTTTCCAGAGCGGGACATACATTACGAAATAATAGCTACACTCTCCCTCCCTCTTTGCTACGCCACATAAAACGCACATATGCTTACGCAAGTTAGCGAGAAAGAGAGAGAGAGAGAGACAAAAAAAAAAATCTTGGCTCATATCCTTCTTACATCCTTTGATAGCTCTGTTTTAGATGTAAATTTGGGACGCCTAAAATGATAATTTGGCCGCGCTCTCAAGCCTCGTTAGTTTTGAAGGCCTGCCGGCGTATCTCCTCATCAGAAAACCGTGAGAAGTTATTTCATGGGAAACTAGAATTCTCTTTTTTTTAATAAATACCCTTTCATCTTCTTTCCCCATCTATCTTCCCTCTCCTTTTCTTACCTTTTTTCTTATTGTCTATTTTACAATTGTTTCTTTCCATTTTTTACCTTTTTCCCTCCCTTACCCTCCTTTAACTTCCTTCTCTTATATTTCCAATTCTTATCCCTTCCTCTGACCGTCTGGCATTAAGCTACCAAATGCGGTAAAAGACACATACAAAATGGTATTTACACATCCTCACATTTACGCATTTTAATCACAACGATAAAATTAACTTTAACATAGGTTGGGACTCTGAACCTCCTTCATAAAATGGCAACAATAATATGAAGGCTCGCTTCCAGACCGATATTGCAGATCACAAGTGTGGCGGATCTTTTTCCTATCTCCTTTCCCCGAAGCACGCAGCGCCCGCGCTTTGCGTCATGCTGACGTCACTGACACGTAGCCGTGACGTCATCGCTGCACACGGGCCCCAACCACGGATTCGCTCACAATAAGCTTTCGCAAGTTGGAATGCCCTCATTAGTGCACTGTTATATAAAGGGTATTGTAACCAGATGTAAATGCCCTTATGATGATTGGGAAAATAATGAGAAATAAAATATTTGTAAATCATCTCCTTAAAGGTGAGATGTTGCGCACGGCCCCACGAGGCCGAGGGAGAGCGGTGGACGTCAGCCAAAATACCAGCACGAGGTAGTCATACAACCCTACATTGGGGATCTTCACGGGATCACTGCTACCATGATCACTAAGAAATCAAAATCCATTAAACACCCTGCACATCAGAATATGCCCCTCCAAAGCGGGGATTTGCTTCCAATTTACTTTTTATGCATCCTTTGTTGGGCTACAAGGAATTAAGCTGCATTCGCTTCAGATTGCTTATTTACTAACATACGTGATAGAAAATAAACATATTTTCTTGTAAGAAAATACAAAAATAATTCCGTTATTAATTTTTTAATACAATCATCATTCACAACGAAATCACCGACTGTGACCTGTAAATCGACATGACAACCAACGGTTACCTCCTGTTTTGAATAATCCTTTTTTACTTTCTCATTTTTTTTTTTTTTTTTTAGTAGCGGAACTCCCAACAATGTAGGTGAGTGCGGTTCCGTGTGTGTGTGCGTCTGTGCGTGTGTCAGTGAGCGTGAACGTTGGTGCCGTGTGCGTGTTTCCTAGTAGCGTTATCCACACGTCACCTCAGGTTCCCGCCGCCGCTGCCGCCGCTGTTGCTGCACACGGCACCTTACTTCAGCCCGCCGTCCGTCGCTACACACGTCTTTGCTACATCTTTGTTTCGTCTGGCGATGCTTTCCTCCCTTTTTTATCCCCCGCCCTTGTACCCATCTCATCTTCTCGTTGTAGGTTAATGAGAAGATATAAACATGTGCGTATATGAGATAAGAAAATGCGATTCGGTTTATCAGTCGAGTACGGGCTGAGAGGAGCGATCGATTGCGGGAAGTGTCAGGGTAGTGCATAGGGGGGGCCGGGGAGGGTTTGGGGGAGGGGGGACGGAGGAGAGGTTACCTGTATTCGAAACGTGTTTCTATAGAGGGAACACGTACACACTTGATACGATCACAAATGCACACACGTACACACGTACGCTCGTACGCACACACGCACGCACGCCACGCGCTTCCACGAGACACCTCCCATACATCAATACATTTCCCACCACACTGCTAACTTCACTCACAGCTTCCCAGTCTATATTGACAAGCCAGAGTGGTGTATAGAGGGATGTGAAGGCGGATGGGGTATGAATAAGGTTACCTGTATCCAAAACTACACACACAGCTCCCCCACCTTGTGTACAGGTTAAACCCCACCAGTCCGGTAAACATGCACCCTCCTCTAAAGGAAAGGTTAGATTTGGAGGTTTATAAGAAGCCTCTACAGGCACTTGTGCGGATTTTCAAAGGATCTAAACGTGGAACTTCAGGAGAAAAGCCACAGATGGGGAAAAGACAGCTGGGACTCACCCACCAGTCCCCACGTAAAGATGGGGTAAACTAGCAGTATTCTAAGCTGATGTAACGGCCACAGCAGACATAATGTAGAATGACGGTGGTGTCACTTCTAACCAAACGGCGGTCTGACAGATTAACTACTACCTTGATTCGGATCAATGTTCCGAACCATCAAAGCTGCTGGACCAGTGAGCCTCAACTCTAGAGATCCTTATTCAACCTTTACTGATATGGAAGGACAGTGCCGGTGGCGTGAATGTGGAAATCGCTGGATACCTGATTGTTCCCTTTCACAACACATGGGCGACTTTCCGGGTGGATACATTAACCAATCAACACTTTTATATCGATACAGCCGTCATTCGACAACAATAGAATGGTGCAAATGAGTTTGAATATATTGGAACATTCTATTTCCGGGTAATACAAACATAGATGCTAACCCTTCGATTCAATATACAATCAACAATCTACTGCCGAATTCCCCTGGCGTTTAACCCCGTCATTTGCATAAATACCAATTAAACCACTCAACAACTCCTAACAAGCTAACCTGAAAAACGAATAAACTCGATTTTACTGTTTTTCCCCGTCCGTGATTCTCCCAATCGACCAAAGTTAACCATACGGCTCGTCATCGTGGTAAATGAGGCTCTTTCCCTTAGAACGAGGAGTTTTCAACAAGGACTCTCTGGATTTGAGGACACAACATCCTGCCGTAGGATTGGACATAAAATCTGGCCAAAGTTTTCTCATCTCTGGCCACGTTGTTCTTTAACTAGACATTTTTCCCTTCCAACTACGGGCCATTTTTCCCTATCCCTCGAA
>BOPN01001066.1:179007-186507 GCA_017312705.2 Penaeus japonicus
AAATAAATAAATAAATATATATATATATATATATATATATATATATATATATATATATATATATATATACGTATATATTTATATATATAGATCAATAATTAAAGTATAGACATATATAAACAGATATATACTACATACAAATATGATTTATATATATATATATATATATATATATATATATATATATATATATATATATATATATATATATATATATATATATATATATATATATATATATATATATATATATACATATATATAACATATATATACACATATATATATATATATATATATATATATATATATATATATATATATATATATACATATATAAATATATCCATTCATTCACAAATAGCCTCAGAAGCCAAAGCGAGAAACCCCCAAAGCACCTTAACCAAAACCAGTCCGTAAACAAACCACAAAGAGGGCTCACCACGCGTCGCTCTCCAAGCCAAAGCCAGACTTGGACATACCAGAAACACTCGTCAAGCCTGCTCGAGCCGGGTCCAAAAAGGTAATCCCGAGGTTGATAATATGTGACGTAACAATGCTGAGTTTGGTCTGAACGTGGCGAACAGTGTACAGCAAAAAAAAAAAAAAAAAAAAAAAATGTCAGAGAATAAATGTATAAATGTATAATAATGTATAAATGTATGCATAGACAAGTAAATGAAAATGAATATATGAAAAAAAAAAGATCACACATTAATATGATTAAGCGTATGAGAAATCATATCGAAAATTAGCATAAATACATACACACAAATTAACAAAATATTTGCATAGTATTACTTAGATAAATAACAAGAAACGAACAATTTACATTCAAAAAAAATAAATCATAAAATTAAATCAATTTCCAGCCTTATCAGCAAGGCTCATTATGCGACATCAATATGCATTAGTAGCATGAATAAAATAAAAGCATGAGCAGTAGGAGAGGTAGCAGAAGTAGTACCCACAGCAGAGGTCACTATCAATAATAAATACTCTTCGGTAAATACACTGTATACGTACACATATACATATGCATACATATATATACATAGACACACGTGCACACAAATGCACACGCACAAGTATGTGTGTGTGTGTGTGTGTGTGTGTGTGTGTGTGTGTGTGTGTGTGTGTGTGTGTGTGTGTGTGTGTGTGTGTGTGTGTGTGTGTGTGTGTGTGTGCGCGCGCGTATGAAAAGTATATCTACATACACACATGAATATACGGCACTGAAAAGACACTCGTTGGCCAACATAAGTAAAAGTCAACAGCGGTTGTGCGGACTGCGAGAGATACGACTGCTTGCGCTATCTATCCACACGCAACGACCTTCACGGGGGCACATGGCATTAGCGAGCTCTTATGTACGCTAGAATTACACATTCCAGAATATTACGCATTCGCAGGTAATCACACATCGACAGCAGAGCTTTTGGACATATTTGGCATAAATCTAAGTGCGAGCACATACTCATACAAGTATTTGCACATACCCATTCACACAAAACACATACACACATACACACGCATACACACACACACACATACAAACACACACACACACACATACATACACACACACACACATATACACATACACATACACATACATACACACACACACACACACAGAGAGAGAGAGAGAGAGAGAGAGAGAGAGAGAGAGAGAGAGAGAGAGAGAGAGAGAGAGAGAGAGAGAGAGAGAGAGAGAGAGAGAGAGAGAGAGAGAGAGAGAGAAAGCATGGATGAGCGAAGCCAAATGAGCCATCACACACACACACATAGCAAAAGAGACGAAGAGAAAGCGAGAGAAATCCTAAACCCTTTCTAGGGGGAGAGCGAATGGACCGCCTCCCCCCCCCTCCCCTACCACACCTCATTGGAGCCGCGGAGCGTTTCAGGGACCTTGCAGGAGCTCAGCCGATCCTCTTTCATAATTACCAAGAATTTCGGCTTCTCTATCCACCTCTTTCTGTGCTTTTATTGTTTCTTTCTTTGTCAAGTTATTCTGTTTATCTTCTCTATAGGTATGTGTGTGTGTGTGTGTGTGTATGTGTATGTGAATGTATATATGAATGTATATGTGTATGTGTGTGTGTGTGTGTGTGTGTGTGTGTGTGTGTGTGTGTGTGTGTGTGTGTGTGTGTGTGTGTGTGTGTGTGTGTGTGTGTGTGTGTGTGTGTGTGAGTGTGTTTTCTAATCTCGTTTACCTGAATTTTCTGTTTATCTTATCATCGTCAACGAGATGCAGCGCTCCCTAATTAGATACAAAAGTTAAATTCACTTTCGTCTTCGATTCATTCACGGTATTTTTAAATCATTCGACCAAATCTTATATCTTACGTCATATATATATATAAATATATATATAAATAAATAAATAAATATATATATATATATATATATATATATATATATATATATATATATATATATATATACATGTATATATTTATATATATAGATCAATAATTAAAAAGTATAGACATATATAAACAGATATATACTACATACAAATATGATTTATATATATATATATATATATATATATATATATATATATATATATATAAATATATATGCATACATATATATATATATATATATATATATATATATATATATATATATATACATATATAAACATATATATACATATATATATATATATATATATATATATATATATATATATATATATATATATATACATATATAAATATATCCATTCATTCACAAATAGCCTCAGAAGCCAAAGCGAGAAACCCCCAAAGCACCTTAGCAAACCAGTCAATAAACAAACCACAAAGAGGGCTCACCACGCGTCGCTCTCCAAGCCAAAGCCAGACTTGGACATACCAGAAACACTCGTCAAGCCTGCTCGAGCCGGGTCCAAAAAGGTAATCCCGAGGTTGATAATATGTGACGTAACAATGCTGAGTTTGGTCTGAACGTGGCGAACAGTGTACAGCAAAAAAAAAAAAAAATGTCAGAGAATAAATGTATAAATGTATAATAATGTATAAATGTATGCATAGACAAGTAAATGAAAATGAATATATGAAAAAAAAAAGATCACACATTAATATGATTAAGCGTATGAGGAAATGCATATCGAAAATTAGCATAAATACATACACACAAATTAACAAAATATTTGCATAGTATTACTTAGATAAATAACAAGAAACGAACAGTACATTCAAAAAAAATAAATCATAAAATTAAATCAATTTCCAGCCTTATCAGCAAGGCTCATTATGCGACATCAATATGCATTAGTAGCATGAATAAAATAAAAGCATGAGCAGTAGGAGAGGTAGCAGAAGTAGTACCCACAGCAGAGGTCACTATCAATAATAAATACTCTTCGGTAAATACACTGTATACGTACACATATACATATGCATACATATATATACATAGACACACGTGCACACAAATGCACACGCACAAGTATGTGTGTGTGTGTGTGTGTGTGTGTGTGTGTGTGTGTGTGTGTGTGTGTGTGTGTGTGTGTGTGTGTGTGTGTGTGTGTGTGTGTGTGTGTGTGTGTGTGTGAGTGTGTGTGTGTGTGTGTGTGTGTGTGTGTGTGTATCTGTGTATATCTATCTATCTATCTATATATATATATATATATATATATATATATATATATATATATATATATGTATATATGTATATATATATATATATATATATATATACATATATATATATATACCGACACACATATATACACATGCAAACCAAAGGCCACACCCCAGCCTCTCCGAAAGCCTCAGTTTTAATGCAATCAATCGACACGAAAATCCTGAATCCAAAAGCCCTGAAAGCGAGGGCACGCAATACCAAAAGAAAGTTCACGCCAGGCCAACTCACCGCGGCCGCCAAGGAACCGAGGGATCGACAAACCACCTGAGTGTGAGAACCAGAGCCAGCTGTTTCTCTGCTGAACACACCGAGCGGAGGCTGCACGCAGACTGGGGGGTTCATCGCTTTCATCGTCATCTATGCCTACCTGCTTTCATACCTTCCCCTCCCCTCCCCTCCCCTCCCCTCCCCTCCCCTCCCCTCCCTTCCCCCCTCCTTCCCCCTCCCTCCCTCCTTTTTCTGGTCATGCAACTCTCTACCTTGACATTCCCGTTTCCACCCATCCCCCTTAACCGCTCGAAATGCAAGCTATTTATATTTCCATTATTTGACATCTCCCATTTTCCTTCTATTGTTTTCTTCTTCACTTCCTTTCTTGTAATTTGATGTAGTTGGTTCACCAATAATTTTGTTTTTCTTTCTCTTTTTTTGTACCGTGAATGTCATTTCTTTATCCATTCTTATGATCAATATCACAATTATTCACCAGGTTTCCGCCTCTGGGATTAAGCATGGTAGTTAATATCGCCACCATCAATACCAACATTAGACTGGGCTAAATCATATCAGTTATCATCTCGGTCCTCACCATATATACCGCCATGCTCCCACTCACTCCCAAGATTAACTAACGCCTTCGCTCCCGCATCCTCCGTCGCACATCTCGCCTGTCTTTAGGAACTCTTATCGGCTCTTCGCTATTGTTGAGTTACGTGACGCTCACACACCTTACGTAATGGGAGACAGCACTCTCACGCACTCTTTTATTCATTTGTTTGTTCTATCTCTATGTTAGTAATGCTCTCTTTTTTTCTTTATCACTCTTTCTCTTTCTCTTTCTCGGTCTTTCTCTCTCTCGCTCTCTCATCCTTCTATCCTCTTTCTCATGCGCTCACTCTCTCTTATTTCTTTTATCCTTTTCTTTCATTTCTTCCTGTGCCCCTTCGCTGTCATGCCACGCTTCTTCGCTGACCTTCCTGCACTCAGCTATCCTCCTTAATGTCTTTCGGCCAGTTCTCCTGTTTCGTTGCGCGCAGGATTGCTATTTGTCGCTCGTTCCTCGTTATTTCTCCCCCCCCCTCTCTCTCTCTTTCTGTTTCTGTTTCTCATCTCTCACAGTTGTTTTCAATTATCTCTTTCTTACTACAAATAGTTCTCGTTCTCATTGTGGCTCTCTGAGTATGATTATCTAAAGTATTTGTTTAGCTTTCTGCAAACCCCATCTAATTTACACAGTCTGTGTATACCACATAAACCTATATACATACATATATACATGTACACATACATACATTTCCACAAATATATAAACATAGTACTGTGCAATCGTTCATTTGTATATATATGTATATGTATATACATATATATAAATAAATATACCTATATGTATACTTATATATTTACATATAGCATACATACATACATACATAAATACATACATACATACATACATACATACATACATACATACATACATACACACACACACACACACACACACACACATATATATATATATATATATATATATATATATATATATATACATATATATATATATATATATATATATATATATATATATATATACACATTTAAATATATAGTATATATAGTATATTAATTATGTATCACATATATGTTATGTAGATCATACATAGTATAAACAGCATGTGCTACAGATGCAGTAGATATAGTATATTAATTAATCAATTATTAATATGATTATAATAGGGACAATTACAAGATCAAAACAATAATAATAATAATAATAATAATAATAATAATAATAATAATAATAACAATAACAATATTAACAACAAACATAACAATGGTACTAACAACAACAGCTAAAACCCACAACACCAACAATAACAACAATGATGTTCAGTGACTCACCATTAACATCGGTAAAAGTATCATGATTTCTGAGGCCAACTGCTCCCCCTTCCCTCCCATCATGGCACCCTTAAAGATGATGTTATGACGCCATGCAATTCCCGTTCCTGATCTGGCGAACCCCAGCCGCGACTTTTACAGGTGAACTTAAGCAGTGCATGACGTCGCTGTTTCTCTTTTTGATTATTATTTTCCACTTCAGAAAAATTGTTTATGTGTGTGTGTGCACTGCGCGTTATTGTGTGTGCGCGTTGGGCTTCTTTCTCCATTCCCATTTCTACACATATTTCGTCTCTCTCTCTCTTTCTCTCTCACTCTCACTCTCACTCTCACTCTCACTCTCACTCTCACTCTCACTCTCTTTCTCTCTCTCTCTCTCTCTTCTTTATCTGGCTTGAATAGCGTGTTGATAAAGACGTATCTGAATACTTCGCATTTTTCACACTTTCTCTTGGACACACCATACACCCTGCCAAAATAATGCGATACCTGAATGTACTCAAGTAAAACTCATAGACACACAGACACACACACACACACACACACACACACACACACACACACACACACACACACACACACACACACACACACACACACACACACACACACAAACACACGCACAAACACTGACACCTTACCTTGCGTGTCTCAAAAACCGCCAACTTCCTGTGTCATACGCTTACCTGCAAAAAGAAAGAAAAAATGATGAGTGAATCCACTTAACATATTCCAAAAACCATGTGAATATGATAACTGATCTACATCTAATACATAACTTACTTCGAGATTATGCATGCGTGTTTTTATACTCATTTAAATCGCCTTAAGCACACGATCATCTCTAAAAACTCGTTATCAGATCTTCTTTATAAATCATTATGTAATGTCTTCTGTATATACTTTTTATGTAACTTTATCAGATTAACGGCATTAAATTCAAGGTCATAGTAAATACCCAATCGTTGAATTATTTGGCATTTATCATTTGTTTTTGTTTTTGTTTTTCCTTACTTGACTATGCATCACAACCATAAACTACACTGATGACAAAAAAAAGAGATAAATATAACCAAAGAACACAAAAAACACAAGAGTATGTACCATAAAACAAATAGACCCAAAATACACAAGTCTGCCACACTTTTTTTTTATAAGAATGATAAAATCCTGAGACACTTATAGACTAAGATGAATCACAGTGCCAATTTGATTGGGACCTTGATCCGTATGCAGACCCAGTTCACCCCCAAAGTTTAAATAATTTGGTCCTTGAGCCACGGCCAACCCACCCGCAAATTTTCATTACAATCCGCCGATAACTTTTTTTTTTGTAAACCTGCTGAGAAACACCGGCGAATACATCCCTTCTCTTTCGGCGTAAATAATAATAAACAAACGCCGTAAACACACACCAGTGATCGCAGCCTTTGTTCCGATTATCGCCAGTCCAGCGGTCTTATACTAATGACAGACAGACAAAGACACTCGTGAACGCAGACTGATGAAGCCCTATGTCAGAGAGGTCCACTTGATGGTCACAGATAAAATAATCGCCACTGATAACGCAAGGCGATAACAAGATAATGAGGCGTGCATATCTATCGACGGCAAGGTCACACGCACTGACTACTATGTAAGACTGACAGATCTTCTTGCCTAGCTACATTTGAGCGAGGAATTATACCCACATATCTGATATTTTTTACTATGAGGGATCGA
>BOPN01001066.1:209007-211507 GCA_017312705.2 Penaeus japonicus
TATTCTCGTAGACATTCACATAAAGATGTGACATTAGTCTTTCATAGGAAGCCGATAAAGTAACTGTTTCGTTTACTTATTCTATCATTCTACGCTTTGATTTCTCTACGTTATCTTGTGTGAAATTACAATTACATTTTTCTACTTACAATGCATGATTTGTTTTTCTGTGCGTTAGTTAAGTAAATAACTGTTAAACACATATTCTTATGGCAATAACATCGAAATTTCTTATGTAGAATTTCTAATATCTGTGTGATTTTCTTAAGTTTTCGTTCCTATGCGAAATTTAAAATGACGTATTTCTTCGAACAAAAATATATGATCAAATTACATGATTCAGATTCATTCTTTGATCTCGTGTGATTATTTTTCTTGTGATTTTCTATATTTTCCTTTATTGAATATGGTTTACACTATGTATTCGTGGAAATGTAATTCACTTTGCTTTAGCATTTATTATATTTGCTCTTTTATTATGGGAATTTAATATCATTTCTTTTCTTTTTTGCTTTTTAATATACATTAAATTAAATGTATTTTTGCATATGACCACTGACTCCGTGACCCGTTCGTATGGTCAATCTGAACATAAAACTTTGACAATGTGTTATATTTTCTCGCGACCATTCTGTCCCTTGTGGTCAAATTCATGACCGTGTGATATTGGGAAATAGCATCACATGTGACCTTCGGTCACTTTATGACCGCGTTCTGTATGTGACCTTATCCTATGTCATTCTTGCACGTGTGAATTCGTAAGGAAATCGTTTGCGACAATTAATATTTATCCAGTATATGTCTTAACTATGATTTTCTCTACATTTTCATTTATTTATTGTCTGCATATACGTTTGTATATTTCTTAATGCATGACTTATATATCTGCATCTTCTGTAACATGACATACTTTGCCATTTGTGATTCGATTATGGGTCACACTACTGACCTCACTCGGTCATCTTGTAATCCGATAATTGGATTAACAATTTAAACTGTCTTTGTGAATTTCTATATTTCTCAACATTCGACAGTCTATGTTTTTGATAATTTTGTTTACTCATATGACTTTGTGTACTTATGATTGTTAATTCATCACATTCTTTAATGCAAGTATTTCATATTATAACATGTTTCATCTCTTCATATTATGATTTATCATCACATTTAGCTAGAAATGTCGACAGATGCATGTTCGTTTCTTAGCTTTATTCCTATTTCATTGTATAGTCATCTTGTCATCTTTGCATTTCCTTCTTTTTCATTGCATTATTGATTACTGTTACTCTTATTTCATTATTTAATTGCAAGTAACTATAATCATCATATGATATGATTGTCATTATTTTTATTTTTAAGCAATTGTCGACTTCGACAACATTAAGCAATTTGTTATCATTATAGGCCTCTCCGAGTTTCCGACCTTTCGAAACAATTCACGGGTCAATCGGAACGCCAAATATCATGATATTACTGAACGAAACGTTCACTAGGACAGTCAGGAAAAGGTTTACTTATCATTTCATATTTTACAGCTTTCCAGCTTAATTTGCCTTTCTCCAGCTACTGTACCTCATTTATCGGGCCTTCATTGCATGACGCCCATTGCATATGCATCTCACACCCTAATTCCGCGTATCTATGGTACCACAATTGAATAAACCGCGAATTACGGGTTAATTTTTCGCACTCCGGTGCATCGCGCCTTCGGAGATCTTGACAACCTGACGTCACAATTAATTCTCTCAAACAGAGACAGCGCGCTTATCACTTATCAGACGTTCCAGGCTTGCTACCTCCACATTTTTATTAGCTATGCACATATTAATGGTATTTCTTTCAGTTGCCCCGATCTTGGCTATTACGCCGCACCTTATTTCAGAAGGACGAGTTCGGCCACGCAATTGAAATATCTTAGCATAGTCTAATAATTCATCATATTTATCTTTGTTCTCGAGCTAAGACAGCGTTTCCCCACGGGACGAGTTCAATTTGGCGCATGATCTCACCGACCACTAGCATGGTCAATCAAAATAAATCACCTATTCCGTAACGGAACGACCTCCAGGTCAATATTTTATTAATATTTTTTTCTTTCAGCTTTCATTAACATTATTTTCCAGTCTCATCCAATCTGACTCATAAGCCGTGCCTTCTAATTCTATTGAAGTGATTGATTCGGTTGATATTTGGATTAATATTAATTCTTTTCATACATACTCATGGTATTTTTTTACCCACTTTGCCTCAAATCTTGACTTCCGGTCACGCCTATTTAAGGATTTTCAGAGGGAGTATTGGTAATTTGGCTATTATTTTTTTTACATGCATCATACACATTTACATTGTTCTTTCTAATTTGCTACTGACCTTGGCTCATATGCCGTGCCTTCACTCCCCGAAGGACTAGACTCAGTTTACTTACTAACTTAACTTACCATTTTTTCATACTCATCTATTCTCACAGCAGGCACATATTTTGCACATAGTTCATCCCTCG
>BOPN01001066.1:221507-229007 GCA_017312705.2 Penaeus japonicus
GCAACTCATCCATCGACGTCTCATCCACCACAGCCTTCCCTGCATTTCCCAGCGCCTCCACATCCACTTCTACTCTCCATCCTCCCTCTCCCATCTCCACTTCAAATTCTTCAACATCGCTTCGACCACGTCTATTCAAATTCTCCTTATTCACTTCCACCACAACCTTTTATCTCCATTTTCACTTCCATTTTCCACTTCCACACCTACCTTCACCTCCATTTCCACTTCTATGTCCATCCTCCACCACTGCTTCTGCTCCTACCTTCACTTTCACTTCCGCTTCCACCTCAACCTCTACCTCCGAATTCCACTTCCATCTTCCACCTCCTTTACCTACCCATTTACTTCCATCCTCCACCTCTAATTTTACTCCTACCTTCATCTCCATTTTAACCTCCATCTTCCGCTTTCCTCCACCCCTACTACCATCTTCCACCTCTCCTACTTTTACTCCTACCTTCACTTCCACTTCTGTTCTGCTGCTACTCCTACCTTTACTTCCTCTTCTATTTCCACTTCCATTTCCACATCCACTTCCTCCTCATCTTCCACCTCCACCTCCAACCTTCCTTCACCAAAGCCGGATACCAAGCAGATCATTATGCCGAGGAGCTTACGGGCGGATTTCGCGTGATTACAAAGGGACAAATCGGCCTATGCGACAATAGGACTAGTGTCGACTGGGGACTCGGGGCTGCGTTCACACAGATAACGGATAAACTAGATAATGAATAGATATTCATACAGAACCTGAATATACTGAATAATGAATAGATACCCATATAGTCTCCTTAACTGGAAAATGGATAGACACCAATGCAATATAGCTAAACTGGATGATTGTTAAATATTCTTATAAAGTCTAAATAAACTGGAAAATGGATAGATAATCATAGAATCCTAACTAATCTGGATAATGGATATTTATATATATATATATACACACACACACACACACACATATATATATATATATATATATATATATATATATATATATATATATATATATATATATGTATATATGTATGTATATATATGTATGTATATATATATATATATATATATATATGTATATATATATATATATATATATATATATATATATATATATGTATGTATGTATATATATACACATATATATATATATGTATATATATACATATATATATATATACATACATGCATATATATACATGCATATATACATATATATACATATATATATACATACATGCATATATATACATGCATATATACATATATACACACACATATATATATATATATATATATATATATATATATATATATATATATAGTGAGCGCTGAAGAGGGAAGGGTACGTGGTCCGAGAGATCCGCTGGCCGCGTTCCACACGGCACCCCGGATCACACGTCACTCGGTCGCCACGCGAGTCGGTCGTGTTCTTAACCTTGCCATGTCATCTCCCTGTTCGTCACGTGGCAGGGATGCTCTACGTGTAGCCAGGGAGCGCGTTGCGACTCGCCAATGGGTGATACAAACCCACGTATACACGTATCTTCTAGAATATCTGTGTTCAGACACGTATCATATTTTCTGAAGTTGCTTTGAAGCAGTTGTCATATGTACGCTGTGTGTGTGTGTGTGTGTGTGTGTGTGTGTGTGTGTGTGTGTGTGTGTGTGTGTGTGTGTGTGTGTGTGTGTGTGTGTGTGTGTGTGTGTGTAGATACCCATGTAGAGTCTTCTTAAACTGAAAAATAGATGGATCATTTTAGACAGGCGGCCATGGAAAATGAGCAGATGCCTACGCTAAGCCTCACTAGACAGGTCAATGGACGGACTTATACCTATGCACAATGACACAGTCTCACGTTCAGACAGCATAAATCGCTCGCTTACAAAGTATAAAAGATCCAGTTCGATTCCCTCAAATGCGATCTCGTACAATCTGCTTTGCTTAAAAGGCTCCCTCTCCTCCCTTTCCCTCCACCCTCCCCCAAAATTAAGGAGGATCCCGCTTGTGTTCTCAATGGGTAAAATTGGGGGGGGGGGGGGTATGAAAGAATTAATCAATATCATGCTGGAGAGCAATTCCATTCTCATTACATCTTTTTAAGCTATATTACCCATGTAATTTAGTCTTCCGGCACTTATCATAATATAGAGGATTGCCTAAATTCTCTGACTTTTCCAAATTGTTGTTGTGGCTGTTATGCCGTTTGTAATGTGAATAATCCCACACTGAGCTAGACAAAGTACTCAACCACTAGAAAACGCTATACAATATATATCATACGGATAGACTTCAGAATCGAGGCTAGAGTATTACCTAGTACATGCTCGTCATATAATATAATCCGACACATCTTACTGACAGGACGCTTGTAATCACACACTCACACTCACTCACTCACTCACTCACTCACTCACTCACTCACACACACAATAGAAACGGTACATATCGATAACCTGCAGCATGAGCCCAACGCCAACGTAGCATAATATACAGCAATAAAGCAGCCGAGAGCCATCTTCCACACTATGATACACCACATCGCCCGAAAACGACTCGAGCAGCGGCTGCAAGTCACCCCATCAGGACACGATGGGAATACTGCCATGCCCCAGTTCCTTACATACGGACTCGATTGCATACATTCGATTCTCCATATCTATTCAAAAAATAGAGTTTCCTGTACGGGGTTCGTTCAGCGCGCAGTCACGAGAATGTTCTAGCGCTCAGTCTAGCATTACTAACAGCGCGACACTATCCGTGTTCATGATGAGCTGTCAGTGCTATCCAGTGGCGCCGGTATTTATGTCTTATCACGCCGCTACGAAAGTGTCACTTATCAATCAAAGTCGGAGACACCTGTGCACAGCCACAAATCAAAGCAACAGAAATCATACCATGGAACGTATAATTCCTGCAATAGCTTCCCATGGATTCATCTGCGTCATTCACATGCATGTCATTAAGCGTCGCACAAATCAAAAGATTGTTTCATCATCGCACTGCCAGGTGGCTATTGGAAATTAACAAAGCCGTTTCTCGCCTGAGTAAACGCTATGCCAGATGCCAGCCTCCATTACCATTTGCCAGCAGAGTAACCCTTTGCGCAAAACCGCTACACAACTATTTCGTAAACAGTACATAAATAACGTGATCTGTGATCCGTGATCCATATTGTGTACTGTAACACCCATGTTACAACAGATGATTGCAATAATCGTCACACAAGCGGCACCGCATTGCTGACCTCCCACCACAATGGTGACGTCACTATATCACAAAGGCATCGATGCCCGGCCGTCGACCTCGCTGACTCTAGCTATGAATGGGCTCAGTGACCTGTTCAATGTCCACGTCGCACACACGGCGACCTAACAAACAGGTATGGAAATGCATCGCGTTATGTCTTTACATGGCAACGGAAGTTTAGAAATAATTGGACGCCCATGCGTTTGTGTGTGTATGTGTATGTGTATGTGTATGTGTATGTGTATGTGTATGTGTGTGTGTGTGTGTGTGTGTGTGTGTGTGTGTGTGTGTGTGTGTGTGTGTGTGTGTGTGTGTGTGTGTGTGTGTGTGTTTGTGTGCGCGTGTGTATGCGCGCGTGAGTAAGTGTTTTTATACACGAATCTAATATGTTTATCAGTGTCTGTGTTCTTCTTTATATGGACAGCAAATGCGCTGCATCTAGAACGATCCAGCTGCGGCCGGAACTTTAGTGGGGATTAAAACACCTGTAAAATACAAACTCCAAGTTTGAAAAATAGTAGCCACTTTTTTCAGGTCTAGATATGAAAACAACCTAATTTCTTTGTTCTGTTGGTGTAATAATTTACTCCTCGTATGTATGTATGTCCATTACTAAGCCTAGTCGCATATGCATAATTGTGTCTGCACAATAGATAGTGCTGTGATAGGTGACCGCTGATAACAGGCTCTGATATCATTCTCGGTGCTCATGAATAACTACACATAATATACTGTGGTGCTCCGTCTGAAGTTTGCACATAAATAATTGTAAATACACATATACACAAACATAGGAGCCCGCGTACCCACGCACATACAAACACGCGTAAAAAAAATCCAATCAAACAAAGCCGCATTTTCCAGACACTCGCGCACATACACGCTCCAAAAACAAGTAAACACACAAGCAAACATAGCCGCATATACACATAGACTCAAAGAAAATCCCATTAGACAGAGAGGTCACATATACCAGAAACGCGTACTAACATAAACCGCACTTACAGTAATCGCCTTATCACATTCCCTACCGTCGCGACGCCCAGCATGTAGCAACGTTATCTAATCAAACTCAGGTGTGTGCTAACTGGTTCGTTAATGATTCGTCGGAGAAACACAGGTGATTTAAAATTGATAAGCTCACCGGGGGAATCTTCGGGCCAAATATCAGCATGAACTGATAATACAATAATAACAGTAATAACAATATACAATTATGATAGATATCATAGTAACAACAATAAATAATAATGACAAATATATAATAGTAATTGCAGTTGTTGCTGTGACAATAATAATGATAATAATGATAATAACCACAATAATAATAATAATAATAATAATAATAATAATAATAACAATGATGATGATGATTATTAATACTGTTATAATTGTTATTTTATAATCATCATTATTATCATTATCATTATAACAACAACATTAATAATAATAATAATAATAATAATAATAATAATAATAATAATAATAATGATAACAGCAATGACAATAACACTGATAATAATACACCTAACATAAATGATAACAACAATACAACAAATTACCAACCATAATAACACCAAAACGAAAGAAAAATAACCATGAACAATATAACGCCAGAAAAAAAAAAAAAAAAAAAAAAAAAAAAAAAAAAAAAACAGCCAGATGATCAGTCTATCGCCGCCCCTCCGCGTAACTGTATATCACATTTCCTGTAATACCGGAAATATTTCCCCGTAAGAGAGGATATGAGTAAAGGAAGAGACGGCACATATTCGACGATATATTTTCGATAATACATATTCGACGACACATATTCGACAATACATATTCGACGATACACATTCGACAAAGCAGACTCACCTTTATTTTGTACTTGGGTTGACTATCGTGTAAGGTATCTTCACCACTCGCACCTGCGAAAGAGGGAGACGTAGTAATTAGTCTGGATGTGTAGGGGTATAAGGGTCTCTTTGTCAGCATTAGTCTATTCTTTTTTATCTATCTATCTGTCTATTTACGTATATTCACACATACATATTTACATAAATATCTAAAAAAATACATACATACATACATGCATACATAATACATACATACATACATACACACATAAATAAATACACATCCACACACACAAACAAACAAAAAATATCCTTACCCCTACTCCTACCCCTCCTTTTTTCCCATTCCCTTCCCTTCCCCTTCCTCTCCACTTCCACTAACCTTTCCTATTCCCCTACCTTTCCATTTCCACTAACCTTTCCCTTCCTCTCCCCCCCATTCCCCTTTCCTCCCCTTATCCTTCCCTTCCCCTCCCCCATTCCCTCCCTCTTCCTCATCCATTCCCCTTCCCCTTCCCTCTCTCTTCCCTTCCCTTCCTCCCCTCTCCCATCGCCCTTTCCCTCCTCTCTCCTCCCCTTCCATACCCTTTCCAACTCCATTCCACTCCCCCCCCCTTCGCTCTCTCTACCTCCAGCCCTCCCCTTCCTCTTTCAACACCAAGCTGTAGCGCAGCAACCCCTGGCCGTCCAATCGACACTCTTTAGTGCGCGAGAGGGGAAACCACAAGCAAGGGCTCCGAGAAGAGGGATGGGGGGAGGGAGGCATGTGTGTGTGTGTGTGTGTGTGTGTGTGTGTGTGTGTGTGTGTGCGCGTACGTGTGTATTTAAAATGGGGATCTGTGGGAGTGTGTCTGGGGACGCGGGGAGGGGGGGGGGGGGTACGTAGGCCGAGGCGGAAGGGCATGAGGCTCGCGGTGCCAAAGGGTACGTTGCCCAACAGCTGGCACGGGATTCGCCCCCTTTGTTTTGATGGCTATTGTTACTTTGATTGTTTTTTTGTTTTTTAAAAAAAATTTTACCACCGTCGGTGTTGCGACGCGGACGCCCAGGCGACGCTTGGGGACGCTCAGGGACGCTCGGGGACGTTCAGGGACGCGAGCAATGCCGTTGCGAAATTCGTACACACACACACACACACACACACACCATACTCCCCCCTCCCCCCCCACTCCACACACACACGGACACAAAGTGAGTGAGGGGACATACACCAAAGATTCTATCAGACACATCAAAAGAGCAACATCTTTAATGCCGCGTTGCATGCCCGTTGCAAGACGCTCAAAGTATAACAACGCATTCTTTTCATCTGAGGCCAAACATTCCTGTCGAAATGCTTGACGTTTCCTCAGGGGGACAAGGAGGAGGAGGAAGGGGAGGAGAGGGAGGAAGGGGAGGAGAGGGAGGATGGGGAGGAGGAGAGGGAGGATGGGGAGGAGGAGAGGGAGGAAGGGGAGGACTCTCTCTCTCTCTCTCTCTCTCTCTCTCTCTCTCTCTCTCTCTCTCTCTCTCTCTCTCTCTGGCCATATATTTTTTTTCTCTCGAATACTCACTCCGAAGCTATTTTCCTCTCTGCAATTTTTTTCCCGTCATTTCTACGGCCATTATCTCGGAATTTCGAGGCGAGGCGCACGTGTGATCTGCCAGGTAATTCTCTCGTCCTTACTAGTGTTTTTTTATCACTGATGATAACGACAACAACATGTGGATGATAATGGTGGTGGTGATGGTGGCGGTGATGGATGATGATGATGATGATGATGATGATGATGATGATGATGATGGAGATGGAGATGGAGATGGAGATGGAGATGGAGATGGAGATGGAGATGGAGATGGAGATGGAGATGGAGATGGAGATGGAGATGGAGATGGAGATGGAGATGGAGATGGAGATGGAGATGGAGATGGAGATGGAGATGAAGATGAAGATGATGAAAATGGCGATGGCGATGGCGATGGCGATGGCAATGACGATGGTGATCATGATAATAATAAAGCTACAAATATTTTATGAAAAACACTGCAACAAAAAGGTATCCTGCCTGCACTAACCCGTCCTTCCAGTAAACCCTTTTTCCGTCATGCATAGGATTTTCACTTTCTTTGTCATAAAAATAGTTTTCTCTCCCCTCTTTTCTCAGACATGGAAATGGAATGACAGCTGATTCCAGAAACTGTCACCTCACTTTTCTCACGGTAAACGAGTTTTATTTTTTATTTTTTTTCTTCTAAACTGCGTTTTCTATTCACTCGGTAATGTAAATAAGCTTTCCGCTATATACAATGGAAAATGGAAGGTAGGTTAGGAAGTACGGAGATGTGTAGCCAGCTCGCTTTCGGAAACGTACAAATCTATCTTCAATTACATGCTACAAGGGTACTTCTCTGGGATGGCAACAGTCGTTT
>BOPN01001066.1:246507-249007 GCA_017312705.2 Penaeus japonicus
AACCACACAAACACAAAACAAACACACACATTTTACAGTTCTAAGGAACGTGACATCAACCGAATCTTCCCAAGCAACCGCAAGCAAATTCTTCCCAATGCAACGAACGGTCTGCGTGCATGACGTCGTGTGCAATAAGTGACCGAAAACTTAATATAATCGTCGCAATTCCAAGAGAATTAATATAGCGACGAATCTGTTATGCGTTTCTATCTAATTAGGAGTAAATTTTTTTTGAGAGGCATTTTTTTTTCATCCTCTCTTCTTTTTAGTCGAAACTACTGCGAGATTAAAAAGTTGGTGCCGGCTAAGGTTTTCTTTACAACACTTGTCCACTTTCTCATTTAAGTTTTCCTCTTTTATCAATATTATCATTATCATTATTTACCATCACAAATATCATTAGTTATCATTATCATCATCATTATGACCATTATTAATTACGAAATTACCATGTTTTACTAACATTATTATTCTAATAATCATGATCATTAATCGTTATTGTTAATATCATCATAATTAATCATCCTTATCATGATTATCATAATTATCATTATCATTAGTGCCATTGCCATTAATATGTTTCTCATTATTATCATAATCACCATGATTTTTATTGCCTTCATCATCATTATCATTATAATCATCATGAATCATGAACCGTTATTCTTAACCTTATTCTTATTGTTTTATCATTATCATTCTACTCATATCAATTACCGCTACCATACCTTCATCATTATCACAATCACAATCTACCAATATTAATTATCATTATCAATACCTTCATCATTATTATACACTATAATTACCATCATCATCATCATCACCATTATCAAGATGAAGATGAAGATGTGAATGATAATAACAACAATCATGATAGTGACATTAATAATGAATATTATGAATAGATCATAATTTGGAATAAACAACCCAAGAACGTCCTTAAACCTACCTCCATTCTGGATACGTACCTCCCCCCCCCCCCCCACCTCCCACTCATTCTGATCAAGCATTATCAACCCCATTCATTAATCACGAGCATCACGACCTTCTTCAATTAACCTTGAACTTCATCGCGGCCAAATACCCCCAACCTCCCACTTCTCTACCCTCCCTACCCCCTCCCAACCCCTACCCCCCCCTCCTCCTCCTCATATTAAACTGTCCATCCATTAGTAAGCCACACCTTTGTGATAATCATTGAGAATAAAATATAACCATTATCTTTTATTTTTCCTAGATGCACGCGAGTCACACTAACACGACAGAATAATTCTTAATTGGCACGGATAAAAGAATAAGTGAATGAATAATAATGATAAAAATTACGGAAATTAAAACGCCAAAGGAATAATCAACGAGCCAAATCTACGTCTCCACGCCTTAGTTTGGAAGTCATTAGTAGCGTTATTATTTCATTTGGGTATCATTACCCTTCTTAGCAGCTGTAGTACTAGAACTTGTTATTTGTTTATTTCTTTGTCTATTTGGTCATCTTCATCATTATTACTATTATGATTACTATCATTGTCACTATCATTATTACTATTATTGTCATGGTCGTCATAATCATTATCACTATACTACTAATGTTGTTGTTATCATTTGTGAATGAGCGATTCGAGGCAACACCTCTCGCTTAAAACAATCACAAATCTTATCAGGCCCTCGACCCCCTGACCTTGTCCGTCTCGAACTTCCCTCTCCAGCTGGTCCAATTCCCACCACGAACCTGCAACCGTCTGGTCACGACATCCCAACGCGCACAGCCACGCACATGCATACATACAAACAGACACACATGCATGTATAGACACGCACACATACGCAAAATCACAGGTGTATCCAAGAACAGATACTCTTAGCGGCCCCTCCCCCCCACGCACAAATAATCGTCAACTATAAACAAGCAAACAAATAGATACATAAATAAACAAGGAGGGGACAGTTTCTACCACACCACATAGAGAGTCTAGCCCAGACGACACGTGCTGCTAGCGCATACATATATATGTTAATCAACATATCAAGAGAGAGCTCAAAGAAAGGGAAGTCACAGACAAATACAAAGGCGCACCGAAGACAGTTGTATTACATGGTATCCTGGCAGTAGCAATCAAAGACAGACACTCTTTCGCCCCCATCCCATCCCATCCCATCCCTCCCCTCTCTCCCCTCCTCCCTATGTAAACAAGAGCTTTTTCCTCCCCTCTCCCCTCCCAACTCCTCCATCGTAAACAAAAGGAAAAGAAAAAAATGAGAAAAAAAATATCGCCATCCCATTATCCGGGCTTAACCTGACGCGAGTTTCGGGTGTCCGCCCGCCCGTTCGTCAGTCCGTCCCTACTCTAGCCCAAGGCTCTAGCCCAGGGTCTAGCCATTATTACTGTGAGCGGCGTTGTATCATAGCTATCAAATTTCGTCTGTATGCTCAGTCTCTTTAGCTCTATTTCCTCGAGATCTGTCTTCTGTCAGAGTCGTTCCTTTTTTGCGAAAT